>ML660776.1:5546168-5678602 GCA_007570785.1 Antilocapra americana | reverse complement strand
TCGGGCGTGACGCCCCCCGCAGACTCGGGCCACGGCTGGGGCAATGGGGGTCTCGCGGGGCGGTGACCAGGTCACGGAGCCCCAGCAGCGGGCGGAGAGTTGCCTTTGTTTCTTGAGTGTTTGCTGAGCTAGGTTGGCAGAGAAATGCACAGGAAAATAACTGGCGGTAAGAGTCACCGGCACTCTGAGGAGACCACGCTTGCTGGGTCCCCCTGAGTGGGCACTAGAAGGGCACTGAGGCCGAAGCGGTCCTTCGCCCCTAAAGGGGAGAGACATTTTAGCCTGAAAGATAACCAAGGTTGTGGCATAATTCAACTCGGGTCACCGGTGTGACCCGCGCACTCCCGTTAAATCTGAGATGAACAGTCAAGAGAGGCAAAGCTTAGCAAAGCCTCTGGCTCCTCCAATGGTCTAATGAATTGCAGTCCTTAATCTCACATAAAAAAGGATGTTGGAAAGAAATCCCTGAACCGTGTACTGATTAATACTTAAACGCTCTGCAGAGAAAATAAACCCGTGGAGCAAGTTCAGTTTCATAAGCACTCATCTCTTTGAGACCCAGCTCATCTACTGGAACATTTAAATGTAATCATTTTCACAAAAACCCATTACGCTAAGGATCGAAGATATTATTGATAAGCAATAACAGAAATGAATGTAAAAAAGAAAACACAAAGAGAAAGAAAAAAAAGTGGAGATAAAGAACGGTGGTAGCCTAGGGAAGAAAACCCTTGATAGGCTTTAAAGGTGTTTTGATTGGCCTTGGTAGCAGATATTTCTACATTGTGCTGTTAAAATACTCCATGGTCTTTCCTGGCACACTTCTGGATCTGTGGGTGGATTTAATGCATGTTGGAATTAGGAGGGGCTGAAGCTCCTAATAGCTTGCTCTGCAATCTGACAATGGATTTGGTGACTGCAAATAGGCTATAATACATAAATCAGAGTCTTTACAGTGAGTCTCAGCACAAATCGGCTGGTGCTCTTTAAGTATTTTCATTTAAAGCAGTTCGGAGGAAGAAAATGCCAATAGCAAAGAATATTTACTTTTCTTTCTCCTATTTTTAATTTAAAACTAAAAAGAATGTTACAAGAAATTCCTGAAGAAAACATAAGTGTTTTTCCTTTTGGACAGATGGAAGGCATCCAAAAGTACAATTAATGGCCTTTCCCTTAGGCTGGAGAACCATCTGCGGTCGAGCTTCCTCGGGAAGCGGGCGGCGGTCCTGACGGCCCTCGCGCGCTAGGGGGCGCCGAGGGGCAGCGCTCGCGGTCCTTGGACTTCGCGCAGGTAGAAGGTGGGCGAGCGCAGAGCCGCCTCCAAGGCGGGAGGGGTAAGACAGCGGAGGGCTGCTTTTAAGCATTAACGACTCTCTTGAGTTTGCATGGCATTCCGCAGTCACAGGGCCTTTCCACTTAGGTCATCTTTCTTACTGACAAGCCGGGATCTCAAAGGTGTCTGTTACCGTCAGATCGCAGAGACATCCAGGCAACTTCCTCGGTGACGTCAGTAACTGTCCCTGCAGAACAGCTGTCTTGCTGTTTGTAAGCTGGATTTATGTCCGCGTCCCTAGCAGGGCTCTTTATTCAAATGTATAAATTCTGGATTTCCCATTTATAATGACTCACGTAAACGCTGTCTCCAATAACATTACGTGGCTGCCTGTTTCAGAAAAATGTATGTACTGGTCGTGGTGGTGTGAAAATAGAGGCAGCAAGTATTTGGTGCGAGAACATTCCAGCCTCTGCAGGGTCGGAGAGAGCCGCGTGTAGCCTCTGGAAGAGTATGGCATCCCGGAGCAACTGAGCGCTACATTCATACAATGGAATTCTGTTCAAACCAAAAACAGGAGGGGGTCTGCTTTATTTAAACAGGCACGCCCCAGCCACCTGCATCTCAGGGTTATCTGGAGTGTCAAGGCCTCGGAGTGGCTTAGTTCTGGATGGAAAACAAGGGATTTTTACTTTCCTTGTACACTTGTTAGCGTGTCTTTTAAAGTGACTTTGTGTGTATAGAGTATAAAGAAAAAATGCGACTGTTTTTACTTGGAAACCAAACGACATCCAAATAAAGGCCCCGCTGAGGCTGGCCGCGGCAGGGAGAAGGCGGCAGCGCCCGGGAGGGCCGCCCTCAAGCCGCGGCCTTTCTGTCCCCAGAGCGTCCGAGCAGCCGAGGGGCTCCGAGCAGGAGCCGGCGCTGCCCCCGCTCGCCCTGGGGCCAGGCGCACTCCGGGGGCGCAGGCCTCGCGGGAGGGCTGCTCGGGTGCGCAGGGAGCCGCCCGCCCGCCGGCTCCTCCACGGCCTCCTCCAGGTCGGCGCGCGGAGTCGCCGCTCTCCCCGGCCGCCCCGGCTCTGCGCCTCCGAGGCGCGGCTCACCGTCGACCGCTACGGCGGCATCTGCTCACCTTGGTCTCGCTCCTCCGGAAAGTCCTGCACGAGGGCTCCTGGCCGATGCTCCCCGCGGCGTCCACCCTCCTTCCGAGGCTGCGTGGCGCCGCTGCTACTCGGGAAACGCCCGGGAGCGGAGGGCGGAACACAGCCGCGTGCGCCCGAATGGCGGGTAAAGCGCCGTACCTCTCCGCGTGCCTACCGTCACCTCGTCGAGGCTGATGGTGTTTGGTGCAAAGCATCTGCGCAAGCTGAGCGTGCCCATGCCTCGCAGCAGGGTTGCCCAGGGGCCCAGCGGCAAGAATCGCCTGCAGTGTGGAGACGCCGATTCCATCCCTGGGTGGGGGAGACCCCCTGGAGGAGGGCATGGCAACCCACCCCAGGGTTCTTGCCTGAGGCTCCCGTGGGCAGAGGAGCCCGGAGGGCTGCAGTCCATGGGGCTGCAGAGTCGGACACGACTGAGCACGTAGGCACGCATACTTAGCAGCAGCTGTTCCTAAATTCCATGCGACACAGACGCCAGGCGGTCCTGCAGACCACCGCCTGTGAGCTGTGCTTGTCGAGTTCTCAAAGCTAAACGCCGCAGCCACTCAGCACTGACTTAGTATAGCTGGCCGAGTCTTCCACTGCCTTCCCCGGAGCCTTAGTTTTGTCCACTTTCATCTCTTATTTATATCTCAGCAAGAAAATTTTACCCACTGTTCCTTATTCCAGGCTTGCCCGTGTCCAACTCATTCTCCATAATAGATCCATTATTGCTGGGAAAGATTGAGGGCAGGAGGAGAAGGGGACAACAGAGGATGAGATGGCTGGATGGCATCACCGACTCGATGGACATGGGTTTGGGTGGACTCCAGGAGTTGGTGATGGACAGGGAGGCCTGGCGTGCTGCGGTTCAAGGGGTCACAGAGAGTCGGACACGACTCAGCGACTGAACTGAACTATCTAAATGACTGTGATCCAGTCGCCCCCTGTTCAGCGTCTAGTTCACCTATCGGGCACGCAGGCCCTTTCACAACGAGCCCCGGTAACGCCTCCGCTGGGAACGCTTTCCCCTCCCCAACTTTCACTCTAGCCGATCCCATCCAGACCTCCCCTGAAGACTTTACTCCTCTTTCCTCCTCTGTTTACCTAACAGCTCTACTCAACCCATGTGTCTCTGGGGAAGGATTATTTCTGCCGAGAACCTTTCATAACCTAAGGTTGAAGGAGGTACCGCTACTTCTTCATGCAGCGTATTATCTAACCCCTGTGTTAGCACTTAAACAGTGTGGGAACGTCCCCTTACTTCTCCATCTCCTAGGTGAAAGGGGGTGACTTTCTCTTTATTTTAATCTCCAAGACCTAGTACAGATCAGCATTTAATGAATGAGTTCATTATTTATCCATTCATTCATTCCGTATTTTCTGAATAAGGTCAATATCTTTTGAAGGTCTACTTCGTGCCACATGTTTCACTAGACGATAGATAAAGAACCCTGAGGAAAGTACAGAGGTCGGTGGGGACAAGCCTGAGGGCTACAAGGAGGAGCAGAAAGATCTGCTCGTGCAGAAGGGGGTATAAGAGGATGGTAATAACTGCAGTCAAACAGGCCACAGGGAACCCAATCCAGTAGGACTTTGGTAGACCATATCATAAGGATTTAGACTTTTATTCTGACTTACATGGAACGCCTGTGGAGCAACATAATTTGACATATTTTAACAGGTTCACTCTGGCTAATGTATGGAAAATAGATAAAAGGGAGCAAAGCAAAATTTAGGAAGACTTGGTAATTATATAGAAAGAAATGGTGATCTGGAGTGGACAGAAGCTGTGGAGATGGTAAAAAGTGATTCGAGTCTATACATATGACTCGAATATGTATAGGTCAATAGGATTTCTTGATGAGTTGGGAAATTGATGGAAAAGAAAAAAAAGGGAAGTAACAAATTAGTTGAAATTTGGGGTCTGAGCAATTGGAAGATGAAATTTCCGCTAGCTGATAAGAAGATGATGGAGAAACAAGTTTGGGTGTGGGTTAGAAGTAGGCAATGTGGAGCATATTTAATTTGAGCCATCTTATGTATTCAAGTGAAAATGTTCCCTGGAAGTTTGGCTTATGTGACTCGCGTTCCGGAGGGATGCCTGAACTTCATACTTACGTTTAAATTCATCACGTGAATCATTTGTGTAGATTTCACACATAAGTGATGTCATATGACCTTTGTCGTTTTCTGTCTGAATTCCTTCATTATAATCTCTAGGTCCATTCATGCTGCCAGAGATGGCAGTACTTCACGCCTTTTAGTGGCCAATACTCCCTCTTGCGTATACACCACACCCCTGCCCACTCCTCTGTCAGCAGACACCAAGGTTGCTTCCGTGGCTTGCCTAGTACAGGATTGATATATACACACTACGTACAGAATTGACATATACATGCCCTGTACGGGATGGATATATACACACTACTACATAAAACAGATGACCACAAGTATCTACTGTATAGCACAGGGAACTACAATCAGTATTTTGTGATAACCCGTAACAGGAAAGAATCTGAAAATGAATATGTATGTAATCATGCATATAGGATTCAGTCATGTACATCTGTATGTATAACTGAATCACTTTGCTACGTACCTGAAACTAAGACATTGTAAGTCAACTATACTCCAATTAAAAAAAAAAAGAGGAGAAAAGAGCAATAAGGAAATAAAGTTGCATTTTCCAAAGAAAAAGTCATAATCCTGTAAATAGGGATTAAACCCATAAGACCAGGTGAAACCGTCAAGGGAATATAGATGGAAAAGCAGAGGAGGGTCAGCTGTGAGAATTACACACGAAGAGGCCCGTGTGTGGACCTCAGATGATGGAGTGTTTGCTGACAGCACCATGGTCTGTTGAATGGGTGTTTGTTGACGTATGAGTGACATTTGATGGAAGGCTCTTTATTTTAAGCTTGAGTTTACCTCTAGCATACCACCAGCAACGTCAAAACCATTTGAGAAGTGATGAAATAAATAATTTACGAACAAATGACTGGCTCAATGGACCCATGTAGTATAGTGATCAGGTTTTTCTTAGATTGTACAACTAAAAACTCATAAATCATTTTTATTCCTTGATTTCTACTTGATGCTTCCATTGAAATTAAATGTTTAGGAACCTTAATATTAAAATGAATATCCTATAGTAAAAGAAGTGTTGATATTGTGATAAGGATAAAAATTCTATAAATATTAAAATATTCTAATATTCTAAGAATCTGAATTTCCCTAACTTCTGAGACATCTGATAAACCCCTTCTATGTGTGATCAGTTAACAGGGGCTTTTTAAAAGATAAGATTTATGCCTCATTTGTCAAAGATAAGGTGTCCATAGATGTGTGGATTTATCTTTGGGCTTTCTATTTTGTTCCATTGACCTATATTTCTGTCTTTGTGCCAGTACCATACTGTCTTGATGACTGTGGCTTTGTAGTATAGCCTGAAGTCAGGTAGGTTGATTCCTCCAGTTCCACTCTTCTTTCTCAAGATTGCCTTGGCTATTTGAGGTTTTTTGTATTTCCATACAAACTTTGAAATTATTTGTTCTAGTTCTCTGAAAAAGGCCGCAAGTAGCTTGATAGGAATTGCATTGAATCTATAGATTTCTCTGGGTAGTATACTCATTTTCACTATATTGATTCTTCCAATCCATGAACACGGTATGTTTCTCCATCTATTTGTGTCCTCTTTGATTTCTTTCATCAGTGTTTTATAGTTGTCTAAATATAGGTCTTTCATTTCTTTAGGTAGATATATTGATAAGTATTTTATTTTCATTTTGATGGTGAATGGAATTGTTTCCTTAATTTCTCTTTCTGTTTTCTCATTGTTAGTATATAGGAATGCAAGGGATTTTTGTGTGTTAATTTTATATCCTGCAACTTTACTATATTCATTAATTAGTTCTATTAATTTTCTGGTGGAGTACTAAGGGTTTTCTGTGTAGAGGATCATGCCGTCTGCAAACAGTGAGAGTTTTACTTCTTCTTTTCCAATCTGGATTCCTTTTATTTCTTTATCTGCTCTGATCGCTGTGGCCAAAACTTCCAAAACTATGTTGGATAGTAGTGGTGAGAGTGGGTACCCTTGTCTTGTTACCGACTTTACAGGAAATACTTTCAATATTTCACCATTGAGGATAATGTTTGCTCTGGGTTTTTCATATATCGCTAAAGGAGGCAAGAATAAATAATGGAGAAAAGACAATCTCTTTAACAAGTGGTGCTGGGAAAACTGGTCAACCACTTGTAAAAGAATGAAACTGGAAAACTTTCTAACACCGTACACAAAAATAAACTCAAAATGGATTAAAGATCTAAACGTAAGACCAGAAACTATAAAACTCCTATGTTTATAGGCAAAACACTCTCCGACATAAACCAAAGCAGGATCCTCTATGACCCACCTCCCAGAATATTGGAAATAAAAGCACAAATAAACAAATGGGACCTAATTAAAATTAAAAGCTTCTGCACAACAAAGGAAACTATAAGCAAGGTGAAAAGACAGCCTTCTGAGTGGGAGAAAATAACAGTAAATGAAGCAACGGACAAACAATCTCAAAAATATACAAGCAACTCCTGCAGCTCAATTCCAGAAAAATAAATGACCCAATCAAAAAGTAGGCCAAAGAACTAAACAGACATTTCTCCAAAGAAGACATACAAATGGCTAACAAACACATGAAAAGATGCTCAACATCACTCATTACCAGAGAAATGCAAATCAAAACCACAATGAGTACCATCTCATGCTGGTCAGAATGGCTGCCATCCAAAAGTCGACAAGCAATAAATGCTGGAGAGGATGTGGAGAAAAGGGAACCCTCTTACACTGTTGGTGGGAATGCAAACTAGTCCAGCCACTATGGAGAACAGTGTGGAGATTCCTTAAAAAACTGGAAGTAGAACTGCCATATGACCCAGCAATCCCACTGCTGGACATACTCACCGAGTAAACCAGAAATGAAAGAGACACATGTACCCCAATGTTCATCGCTGCATTGTTTACAATAGCCAGGACATGGAAGCAACCTAGATGTCCATCGGCAGATGAATGGATAAGAAAGTTATGATACATACACACAATGGAATATTACTCAGCCATTAAAAAGAATACATTAGAATCAGTTCTAATGAGGTGGATGAAACTGGAGCCCATTATACAGAGTGAAGTAAGCCAGAAGGAAAAACAACAATACAGTATACTAACGCATATATATGGAATTTAGAAAGATGGTAACGATAACCCTGCATGCGAGACAGCAAAAGAGACGCAGATGTATAGAACAGTCTTTTGGACTCTGTGGAAGAGGGCAAGGGTGGGATGATATGGGAGAACGACATTGAAACATGTAAATCATCATATGTGAAATGAATCGCCAGCCCTGGTTTGATGCTTGATACAGGGTTCTCAGGGCTGGTGCACCGGGATGACCCAGAGGGATGGAATCAGAAGGGAGGTGGGAGGGGGGTTCTGGAAGGGGAACACATGCACTCACATGGCGGACTCATGTCAATGTATGGCAAAACAATACAATAATGTAAAGTAAAAAGTCTTTCTTGAATTTGTTACAATTAAAAAAATTAAAATAAAGGTAGGATTTACTTACTGGCATCGAGAACCTTCTTAGAATCCTTAACTTTAGAGGTGGCTACAGCCTGGGCATATTTACTCATTCAGAACAATAGTTACTGGGTACTCGTGTGCCAACACTGTTCCAGGGGCTGAGGTCCAACTGATGAAGTTACAGAGTCTGCAGGGCTTGCATTCCTGGGATCCCCACAGCTTCGTCTATCCGGCAGGATTCGGACCCTCTTCTACCTTTGTCTTAAGCAGAGGAAGACTTAAAACGTCCTTCATGTCGTTTATTCAGTGGTCACAGTTACTGCTTTTTTACCGCCAATGGAACGGACGTGAGGGCGGGGTGCACCCAGCAGGTCATGCTGCACCAGGGCCGCAAAAGTGTCTCAACCATAGGAGGCATGCCATACATATTTATTTTTATTAATTTATCATTTATTTGAATGAATGAATATCTCAAAAGTCTTCCATATGATGCATCATCCTGTCTACTGAGAATATATGTGTGCGTGCTAAGTCGCTCAGTCGTGTCCGACTCTTTGCGACCCATGGACTGTAGCCCACCAGGCTCCTCTGTCCATGGGATTCTCCAGGCAAGAATACCGGAGTGGGTTGCCATGCGCCCCTCCGGGAGATCTCAACCCAGGGATCGAGCCCGCAGCTCTTATGTCTCCTGCATTGGCAGGCAGGTTCTTTACCACTAGCGCCACCTGGGAAGCTGAGAATATGGTTGTATTCTCCCAGGAATGTCCTTCCTAGTCCCCTTTAAGTGTCAAGATAGTTGCATTCATCACCCAAAACAGCTAAGATATTTTGTTTTCTAAGAAGCCTTCCCTGGGCTTATTTCTGACTCATGTTTCCCTAAGACGTTCCCAAACCTTGTCTGGGTAGCTCCAGTAGAGTGCATTTACGGCTCAACAGGTAAATAATCCGCCTGCACTGCAGGAGACACAGGACATGCAGTTTCGATCCCTGGGTTGGGAAGATCCCCTGAAGGAGGGCATGGCTGCCCACTCCAGCATTCTTGCCTGGAGAATCCCCTGGACGGAGGAGCCTGGTGGGCCACAGTCCATGGGGACATGTCGGACACGACTGAGCAACTAAGGACGCAGCATGCACGCATCTCAACAACTGCTCCAGTTGTCAGCATTCCTAGAGTAGAATGAAGGCGTTTTGGAGTCATGGAAAAATAGATCACTATTGATTCCTTTGTCATTTTAACATATCTCAGAATATAGCAGAGATGCATGCCAAGGGTTTGGCAGTCCGAGTTAGTGACTGGAGCATACCATTCACACCCATGACTTAGGAAGCTGCCGCCTCTGCTGAGGTTGGAGGTGAGCATCAGAACTCCACAGACAAGGAGGAGACACCATGAGCCACCTCAGAGGGAGAGAGAATCCCAGAGACGGGGAGGGCCAGCCAGCACCCAGGGACTCGTCAGCCAGGAGGCAAAAGACAGACCAGAGTGTGGATGGAGCGGGTCAGGAGCCCAGTAGGGAGCCCGGGCTTCCTGGAGTCAAGAGCAAAGGGTTCAGGCAGAGAGGGACTCAGGGAGAGCTAACGGAGACCCAGTGGCGCCTCCAGCTAGCTTTCATCAGCGCATTCTCCCTGCCTGGTTGAGAGCCCTGATTCCTTACCACAGGGGCGTCACAGGCTCCCTCTCTGAAGGCCCTCAGGTCAGCTCCCTGCCATCTGTCTTTCTTTGTATTTTCTTTTCCCCCTTCTAAAGCCCACCAGGAACATGTTCATATTTTTTATCTAGTTTTCTATAAGGTTTATATCTGTCTACATATTTATATTTACCTAAATATTTTCTTCAAAAATCAATGGATACCTCCTAATTTGTTGCCTTACTCATAGTAGGTTAAATTATTATAACTATTATCATCACTGATAAAAAATATAAGCGAAGATTCTATAATACAGGACACTAAACTGAAATATTTAAGCTACAGCTCTGCTGCTCCAGGTTCTTGGAGTCTTAGTTAAGAAGATGATGCTTTCATACAAAAAAATAAGTAAAAACAAAGGCAATATTATGTAAATGGTAAATGAAAACTCCAAGACACACACATAAGGGTTTGATAAAAGATGAAATTGTAATGGCTTCAAGGCAAACCTGGAAAGCAGAAGAGAAGAGGAGGCACTTAAGCTCAATCTTTGTTAGTGACCAGGTTGGATAAAATGCAGAAACAATTGGCAGAGGGTATAATGCAAGAGCCCAGCTGTGAAGGACGTGTCTGGGAGACAAAGAGCAAGAGCCGAGAGAAAGCTTCCCAAAATACGTTCGTGCAAAGTGAAGCCAAAGAAGAAAGCAGAGTCCCTGTTGGCTGTGATCTCATGTCCCAGATGAAAGCTTTTGAATTTAATGTTATGCATGATGTAAGAAGTGTTTCCTGAACGAAGATATGAATGAACCTCAAAGTGCTTCCAAGGACAGAAATGTAATAATATACCTCCCCAGATATTTGGTGACACCCTAACATGAGTTAATACATCTTGGATAGCAGGTTGAAAGATCTCACACACTCCAGAGGTTTCCAATTTTTCTTAAAATAAAATTCATTTAAGGTTCCTGGGCAGCAATTTGAGGATCAGCCCTTTCCCCACCCAGCCCCACAACAAATGTGCTTGCAAACCAAATGGAAGAAGAAAACAACATCATATTGAATTTCGTCTTTTGCTTTCCCCCCCAAAAAAAAGATCTTTCAAGATAAATTGAGTACAGCTCAAGTAAATTTGGATGCTTTAGGTCATGGGCATTCCATTTCTATATACACCGTGATAATAACTATATAGAGCGAGCCAAGAGACAGCGCCGTGCGCCCCAACACTGCAAGAATTCACAAAGTAATTGAAAGTGTTTCCAAGTGTGCATAATTCTGTGCCTCCAGTCAAATCCTGTAGATGGAAATTTGTTTGGCTTCCTCTGTCAAAATGTCTAAAATGCATAAAGGAAATGTGTAAACGGAAAACAAAATGCTACAGTTTCAACATTCTTTTAATTATGTCTCAATTTCAACCTTGGCTTTGCTCAAACGTAGTACCAATCCCGAGGGCTCATCTCTGACCTTTTTGGTGGATAAAATGACCGAATGTGATTTTCACCCTTGACTCAAAAGTGTCACTTCTGGAACTCTACAGTATTTGTCACCATGAACACCATTTAACTGCGACAGTACCCAAAGGAACTCTGCACAGCCATACGTGAATACGGCTGGAGGAACTTAATTAATCTTGCTGTCACTCTCATGATGCTTTTCATTAGTTCTGCTGCTATCTGATCAGCTGGCCTGCTCTGTACTGGCGATGGCCTGCCCACAGCCTCCTGGAAGAGCATTTTCAAAAGGTAAACAGAGACTCAGCTTCCTGGCAGGGGGCTTTTATGCAGACAGACTACTGCTGCTGCTCTGGCGTGGACGTGGCCCTCACGTTTCCTATTTGAGACATAAAATCACAGGAAACATAGACATCTAGTCTGTCCCCAGCTGAAAAGCTGATTGAAAGTCTGTAGACAGAACATAGATTTGAAATAAAAGGTCACGTTTTTCTTTCTATTCTTTTCATGAACAGAGATGCTTAATGCATTATCATGAACTGTACTAATGACATAAAAGCAGAAGAAATCTAGACGTTTTCACTGAACACTGGTAAGAGGATGAAAGTTGGACTTAACTGATGGGATGAAGCAAGTGAACATGCAGTGATAGCATCGCCCTCTCAGTGAGTCACAGTTTTGAGAGATCAGTTTAAAATGTGTTGATTCTAAGTATAATTTTACTTAGATGCATTGCTTTGCATCACTTTTCCATGCCTACCGCAGCTTAATTTACTAAAAGGAAACTAGGGAACTTCCCTGGCTGTGTAGTGGTTCAGATGCCACGCTCCCAAGGCAGGGGACAGGGGTTTGATCCCTGGTCAGGGAACTAAGGTCCCACATGCCACACGGCACAGCCAAAAATAAGAAATTGGAATGATTTTGTAAAATGTCATCCCATTTCGACTGTGTGACTGTCAACGCAATCTCGTGGGACAGGCACGGAGAACCAGAACAGGTGATCCCCAGTGACTGCCGTCCGTGGTGGCTCTGAGGAAGAAACGCAGGGATGTGGCCTCCGTCCTCACGCGCGGGAACCAGCCTCCAAAACTGCCCCCGTGACTCTGTTTTTAACCTGTTTTCATTTATGTCCGTTTTGGCCACCGCACAGCACGCAGGATCTCAGTTCCTCGCCAGGGAAGGAGCCGTGCACCCCACAGTGGAAGGGCAGACTCTCAACCACCGGACCGCCAGGGAAGGCCCCCTCCAAGGGACCCACCCTCTTCTGTGGCCCTTCCCAGGGTGGACCGGCCCGACCTGAGCAGCTCGCTGACACCATTGGCACAGCCAAGTGTGACTCCCCAGATGAGGGCAGTGAAGGAGAGGTGGCTCTGGCTCCCTCGGGGGTGCATCCTCTGGGCAGGGGGGTCACCGCGCTGTGGGGGCACACCGTGAGCCTGTGAAGAGGTGCTCAGCCCACCTGTCACCAGCGGGCCAGGCCTGGGAGTGAGCCACCGAGGAAGTGGACTCGCCAGCATGGGTGAAGCCTTCACACACCTGCGTGTGCCCAGCATTTTAGGTGCCACTCAGGGTGGGGGCTTCCCAGGAGGTGCAATGCAGAAGATGAGAGATGTGAGTTCCACGCCTGGGTCAGGAAGATACCCCGGAGTAGGAAATGGCAACCCGCCCCAGTGCTCCTGCTGGGATAATCCCATGGACAGAGGAGCCACGGAATCCAGAAACGCTGCCCAGCTTCCTCCCTAAGTCAGGAACTGACCAGCAAGGATGAGCATCCTCCAGGGTGACCGCTAAGGTCGTAACCAGCGACTACGGCTTTTTATGCCTCAAGAAACATTACTTATCCCTTAATAAAGTTCCTAGCTGTGCCTCCCTATCTCGATTGTGAAACCTTGTTGGGAAGGATTAACGGGTCTCATTTATTTTACTGTCACTGGGTCTTTTTACAATGCCTGCCCATGAATGCACCTCACAGATCTCCCTATTATGAGTTCTTACGCAGCTTCTAGGCGTGCTTCAGACAGAAGGCTCTTCAGATATCGTCTCTGCTGCTAGGATCTGCATTGCTAAGGTTTTTCTGCCCTGTGTGTGGACCACATCAGTGATCAAAGCAGAAATAAAAGGTCTGGCCACCTCAGACTGATTGGGAACAACCTGGTCAGGTTGGGCCACTTCAGCGTCAGAGGGTCCAACGCTGCCTTTCGACTGGCATCCCAGATCGACTCCCTGTTCTCCTCAGTCCCCTTTCTGGTCCCCTTTGCACGGGCGGATGCAGAGAGCTCCCAGAGAAGCGCCCTGCCTGCGGCCCATCATCTCTGGATGTTTCCTGGACAACCCGTCGCCTGACACTGTCGTTGAGGAGGCGCTCAGTACATACACGGTGGTTTAACTAAGTCACAAGTACCTAAAGTCAAGCAAGGTTAATTTTACAAAGAAGAAAGTGGGCTGACCCCCCAAGGAGTCTTTGAAATCGCCAGATAATCGAGAAACAGGACCTTTCTCAAGTCTCTTTCTCCAGAGACTTGTTGATTTGGGAATCAGTGTGAAGAAAGGAAAGCCTGGAATGTAAACGGATGCCCCGGTCCATGCTCCGTCTGAGTAGCAGTGATGGCTCAGAGCTGTCGGGCCTGCCAAGAGATGCTCGATCACGAAGCTCTCCTTCTTTTCAACAAAGGTGATCACTCAGCATTCTATCTTTTCTAGAGGCGCCATTACTTTGAAAAGACATTGAAAGTCTCACAGGGGTTTCTATGTATTGGCATGCTGTCTCTTCACCTTCAGTTAAAAAAATCTAGAGGAGAAAGAGACCCTAATTCATTGGAGCAGGAAGAAATAGCTTTAAGGAACTTGCATCATTTTGAAGTATAAAAATTTGAGGGGAAATCCTTTTAAACAGTAATTTATCATGTCCTTTAGTAGCTAAAATACACATCACATATCTTTGAAAATATCATTGCATTAGTTAAACAACCAGATCACTCTTTCTGGAGGTAAAGAACAAAAATGAAAATATTTTATCTTAAAAGAAACACGTGAGGCATAAATATATGTGGAGAGTTTAAAGAAACTGTCAACAATTATACCCTCTGAACCTCTGATGGGCAGAAAGGGAGGGGAAGTGGGCAGTCAGGGAAGTTAGAGAATATGGCGTCTAAGTTAAAGAGTGTGGGTGATTCTGAAGTCAATACGAACAGAAAGCAAGTGTCCTGGGCACAGTCAACAGCGTAGGAACAGGCCGGAGAAAAGAAAGCATGAGGCCAGGAGCTGGGAGAGGCGGAAAGTGGTCCAGAGTGAGTGAGCCGGGGACACGGGGGCCGTCAGGAACCTTCAGCAAGGGTGCAGAAGCCCGAAGGGCCCATCAGGAAAGGGGCGCGCCACACGGGTGTTGACTCTGCAGGTGCTTCAACAGTTACCCACCGGGCGTTGTGTGGAAACGCGGCACTCATATGACCAGCGACTCTGAGAGAAGCCTACGCAGAAAGGCCCTGAGTCTCTGACATACGCCCGCTTTTCCTTGTTCACGTTTTCTATATGTCTATATGTCATCCAGTGAAATATAGCAGACAAGACAAAAGAAAACAGGGTGTTCTGCACGGCTGGCCTTGTCTAGTTTGGAATCACTAATTCAACCAGTTTCGGGGAAGACAGCTTTTTCAGCTGTCATGGGACGTGAGCATTGAACACAAGAATGAAGACTGAATAGTTGACTGTTTGGCAACTGACCCAGACGAGACTTCAAATGGTGGAGTCAGCACGCTGGCTAGATGGGAATCTGTAGTATTATACATACACATGTTATATACATATAATATGTATACCGTACATATACAATTAATAGACGAAACGGCAAAAGCGACACTTGGACTGTCCTGAGCTTTTATGCTTATATGCCAGTTTTGGTGTAATTCTACATTTCTGGCTCACAAGCCCACGTTTTAAATTGTTTACTTCCCTTCCACCTGCAAATTTCATAAATAACATCTCTCACATTATGGGCGGCCTTGGTTTTGAAGATTCTCGAGCACTGAACAGTATCAGGAGACTGTCCTGCCTGTGGTGGCCTCAGGGAAATGAAGTTGTACATATTTGCCACGGCCAGGAATGTTTGTTTCTTCTGTAAAGTTTCAAAAATGAGTGTCTTTCTAATCACAGTAGTATTTTCAAAAGACAAGCTGGTTATTGCATTTATTTCTGAGCAATAAAGGCAGCCACTTCCTAAATGTTCTGTATGTGAATCAGCTACACACATCTATGCATGAATGCGCGCGTATCAGCTAGACACTCACACAAAGAGGGCCAAGAGCTGAGAATTGATGCTTGCAAATCGGCGGTGCCACAGAAGACACTTGAGGGTCCCTCGGACAGCAAGGAGACCAAACCAGTCCATCCTAAAGGAAATTGACCCTGAATATTCATTGGAAGGACTGATGCTGAAGCTGAAGCTCCAGTACTTGGCCACCTGATGGGGAGATCTGACGTATTGGAAAAGACTCTGATGCTGGGAAAAATAGAAAGCAGGAAGAGAAGGGGATGGCAGAGGACGAGATGGTTGGATAGCATCAAGGACTCAGTGGACATGAGTTTGAGCAAACTCCGGAAGACAGAGAGGGACAGGGAGGCCTGGCGTGCTGCAATCCATGGGGTCGCAAAGTGTCGGACACGACTGAGAGACTGAAGAACACAACAACTACATATATATATATATACACGCACACACACATAAACATGAATGAGTTCTCACTGTCTTACTTTCCTAGAAATATAAGCAAGGCATCACTCTTGGTAGAAATATAGGGGACTTGGACATATTTCAAGGTAGCTGTCAAGTCATCTTCCTCTCCGGGGAAATTCTTTTCCATATGAAATATTCAGGGTTCACTCACCCCTGGACATGACTGATTTGATTACAGTGGCCTTTGAACAGGCTTTTCTGAGACCTATGACATGTACAGCCTGGCTTGAAAAGATGAACTGAAAGAATCATGTTTGTTCTTGAAAATATAAACTAAGAAATGGAGAAGGAACTTGTCGTGTGGCGATGGACCCTGGAAGTGGGAGGTCATACACACTCCGGTCCTGTGCATACCTGCACACAGTGGAGAAGGCAGAGAGGCAGGAAAGAGAGGAAGAGGCGAGGCGGGAAGAGAGCGGGGCTGTGCGCTGGGTGGACAGAGGCACGTCCTTCCAGGGCAGGCTTCGGTTGGTCAAAGGCTTCTTCTGACGCACACCTTTCCAATAATTTCATTTCTTGCCCCGAGGCAACTTTAGGAAGTCTCTGTTCCCTCAGCAGTAATGTCTCTTATGACTCCCTGAGTTAACTGGAGGCAATTCCACAGACCGACAATCAGAGGCGTCACGGTCAAGTTCGGTTCTAGGGGAGGGTCGTGTGACCGTTTCTCCTGAAGAAGAGAGCGTGCTACGGCAGCTTGGCGAAGAAGGGAAAGACAGCGGTCCAGCCAAGGAGGAGGGGGCACGCAGTGGGACCCCAGGCTCTCGGGCGCTGACCAAGCGCAGGTGGGGGCCGGCACTTAGTGTTCCTAGAAGGGGTGACAGCGGCGTCTACTGCATCTCCAGATCAAAGAGCGGCTCACTTTCAACCTTTATTTTCCTCTAATGCTTTGTGAAGATGTGATTGTGGAGAATAAATGTAAAGGCTTTTGACTCTGAGAATTGATGGGTAGCTTGGCTTCCTTCTGCTCTCATGTAGTGTTCCCTGAGAGTCAAACATCTTTAATTACTGGAGTGACAGAGAGCACTGACCTTCCTCAGCTAGAGGATTCCTGTCTGTTGTGGATGAGCGACAGGCTTCCTGAAGTGTTGGGGCCCCGAGACGTGACCGCAGCCCCTGTACTGAGGCGCGCTCAGCGCCCGCTCTAGAGACTAGCTTGTGTGTTCGCAGAAGTCAGGGTTGGCCCATTATTGGCCTCGAGTGACAGGGACTCACTGATATTCTCTTTTATCTCTATTCTGATAATTCACAATAGATTTACCAGATTTGCTCTATGATGCAAGTCTCAGAGGACATCTTACAAGAGGACAGAGAAAGTTTTATTAAACCACTCTAGAAAGTCCATGAGAGGATGAAGTATAACAGATAAATAGTAAGGTCAAGACAAGTAAGTTAGAAAAGGTGGAATTTGAAAGAATTAAATGGAGCCAAAGGTAGAAGAAAAGGCTATAATGAGTTAGAAGGCAGGATAAAGTATTGGAGAGGCTTGAAATCAAAAGCACACTGTTCAAATAATATTTACTAGAAAAACTGGAGTTGAACCAGAGCACTTGAAAGGATTTGTGGCTGTGGGTAAAGAACACAGCCAGATGTGGTTCTATTAATATAAACCTTCCCTAGTCTAATGCTTGACTCCAGTTGTGGGCTAAATGACCATATTTAATGTAGCCATCAAACATAAAATCTTTTCAAATCCAATCTTTTTTGTTCTTCTTCATGAAATGTGGCTAAAGAGACTGTACAAACACCTCCCACCACACACATAGGCACACCCCAGCGACTTCTGTATATGCCTAAATTGGCATGAAATTTGGTAGCAAATGTAATCAGTTGAGAGTCTGACAGAAATCACAAGGTCTTAGGGGAAGACAAGGTGAGAGAGCCATCCCCCACTCTTTGTTTGCAAAATTCAGCATTCTGCTTCATTTACACTTCTATTGGAGGGTAGTTGGTTCACGGTGCTGTGTGAGTTTCAGGCACACAGTTAGACGTACACATACATCCACTCCTTTCGAGACTCTTTTCCCACGTGAGTCATCGCGGAGTGCCGAGCAGAGCCCCCTGTGCTGCACAGCCTGCTGTTGCTCCTCGTCTGCTCTGTATATCCGTGTGTCCATGTCGCTCCCAGTCTCCCAGCTGATCCCTCCCCACCACCCCCGGTAACTCTAAGTTTGTCTTCTGCATCCATCACTCTACTTCTGCTTTGTAAATAAGTTCATCTGTACCCCCCACTTTTTTTTAGATTCCACATATCAGCCATATCAAATGCTACCTGTCTTTCTGGAGAGAGCCACCTTTAAACACTGCTGCATCTGCACAGGTGTCTCAGATTTGTAGAACTATCTTACAAAAGACACATACGTTTTTCGCTCAAGTGCCTCCTGTTTCTTGCAAATATACACGTGACCTCCAGGCTCCAATCACTTCCTCCACGGCGTCTCGTGACTCTGCAGATACAGCCCTCATGTGCTTCCTTGGCACACTCTCCTTGGTGATAGATAACGCATCTGTAGTAATGGCCTAGACAGCTGCTTTCACGGACTGCAAGACTCCTCCCGAAGGCAGATGCCCCAGGGACCTGGCCACGGCACCTCCAGGGTCTGGGATGTGGTTTACAGTAAGTACCCAATACAACCCCATTAAATGGGTGGGCGTGTGGATGGATGGATGGTGAATGCAGAGAGTTAGGGTGGAATGCGGGGAAGCAGGGAGCAAGACTTACGGAGAAGAGGAAGGAAGGATTACACCTGTGATCAAGCATGTGATCTGAGACTCGCATCAATAGATATTTGGAAAACAGACAAATGAGACCCTTCTTTTGAAACATTTTAGTGATGAAAGACGAGGACTGTCTTTATAATGCTGGGGTAAAGCACGAAATTAAAGCGATAGTTTTATATCACTGTGAGCACCCATTGCGTATCCAATGGGCTAGCCCAGTAGCATAAATTCTAGCCAACAAGGAAAAGATGCTTGAATTCTTACATGATGACAATTCATCCAACTATCCACATAAGTACATTCTGTGTGAGACGGTTACGTGAACTGCTCATCTCCATTTCTAGCCCTGCCCTCGGTAATAAAGGGTCTTAGCGGGAGATATCTTAGTGGCCTTCGGGGGCTGGTGAGAGAATCCCCGGGGCCCTTCTTGCCATGTGACGTAAGCCTGCCCTCCGGTGATGGGCAAAGACAAGGATCTTCTGGAAGGGAGAGTCATGGCCCATTTCGATAGCAGAACCGAGCACTGAGGAAGAGTGCTACGCTCTGGCTGAACACACAGAGGGAGCCGATAACTAATAAGAACTTATTCTTAGAGCCAAAGTACTAATTTTTTCCCTTGTCACCTTCTATTTCCTCTTTATCTCTATTTAAGGAAGCAGAATCAAGGTACAATTAGCAGGCCTGCCCATACCCAGCAAGGTCACCTTCAGGAATAAAACTCTAAAAAGAGTCTTCCTCCACCACTCTTTCCCCAAGGAAGGTGCAGGGCCTGCATGCTTCTCCATCAGTTTCAATGTAGACAGTTTTTCCGAGGCTTCGCCTGCACTGTGTCAGGCACGTGAGCTTGCAAGCCCTCCTTCCCTGACCGGCGCTTTCCCCGGGGCAGAGCTTTGCCCCGTCTTTACCTTGCTGGTGTCTATGCCCCTGGAGTCCACCGAGCTGTCCATGCTGACCTGGTGACAGAGGTTCACTGGATGAGCGAATGGATGTATGTGGGAGGGTGAACGAACAAACCCAAGAGGAGGCGGAGTCATCGTGGCCCGTGTGACTGGACGCCTATGCGTTTTCCTGAGTGGATCTCTGGCAAAGCTGGTGAAGGGATGTTTGAGCATGGGGTTTTGCCAGATGTTTGAGGGTGGGGTTTTGCCGTGAGTCATTGTGCTGGTTTGCTTTGTTTCTGCCAGAACAGTAATACACCATCTTAAGACAGGAAACCCTTTTTCCAGTGATGGATATGCCACTGTCTCCCATCTCAGATCTCCGGTTCCTCACACTATTCAGTCTGCAGAAGAGAAATAGTAGCTAGAGAATTTGTTGTTCTTAGGAAACACAGCATCAGATCAGAGGGAGATGGAAAGACTTAGAGGTTTATCCAGGTCACCGGGAAGTTTGCAGCAAACTCCCATCCCATGTCTTTGACACTTAACACCTTTAAAATTTAGAGGCCCGTTCATCTGGACAGTGCTGGACAAATACTGCCTAATTTGAGTCACTTACTTATTACTATTTAACTGCAAATCCTATCAATCACTTTATTCCCGAATCTGGTTTTATAGCGTTCAGGTGGAGACATTCCACATATCTTAGTTTAGGTGGTAGTCACATGGGTACATTTGCCAACCTAAATCAATTTTAGACTTAAGAATTGTGTGTTTTAATCATGTTCCAAAGAAAAAAGAAATGGAAAAAATGCTAAGCACCATACATGAAAGAACAGGATTGGGTAAAATAAGGTTGAAAGTTGGAGTCGGCTGTATGATATGGTTAGAGAATAAAACATCGGAATGAATCTCTAATTTCTAATGGACTTGAGGCAAGATCGTGACAAAAACCTGGGACAACGTGGGCCCAGGGCTTTGGCAAGACAGAATGTCACAGCAGTGCTGACCTAGGAGTCGGTCCAAGCATTTGCTCTCAGCAGCTGTGTGACCCCAGGGAAGGTCCTTAACCTTTGGAGCGTCCTTTCAGCATCTGTAAGATGGGGAGGACAATCCCTACTTTGCTTTGTCATGTTGAAGAGTTGGCTCATGTAGGCACATAATGAACAGCAGCTCTCATGACTATCAGGGCGTCCTAGGTGGCTCAGGGGTAAAGGATGCGCCTGTCAGTTCAGGAGCTGTAGGAGCCACAGATTGGATCCTTGAGTTGGGAAGATCCTCTGGAGGAGGAAACAGTGGCCCACTCCAGTATTCTTGCCTCAAATATCCCATAGACAGAGGAGCCTGGCGGGCTACAGTCCAAAAGGTTGCAGGTGGACAGCAGGCACACACGCATGCATAGTTATCACCCATTGCCTTAGTAACATCACATTAACTTCTGCACGTTTAGAAGAGGTCCACGAATGTGACAGAGATATTTACTGTGCTGTGTTTTCATGCCTGGCCACGTCAGGCTTCTCTTGTCGTCTCCTCCCTCAGATGAGTTTCCTCTGCCAAAAATGGGGGTCAACAAGAAGTGACACCTTGAAATAAAAAAACCCCTGATGGAAGGGAAAAGGGGAACCAAGAAAGATGTAACTCAATTTCATGGTCTCCTAAAGCCCAAAGGCTTATGAAAAAGAAATGGCAGTCTGCAGAAAGGATATCCTGATAGGCACAGAGATTGAGTGGATTAATGTGGAAACACTGAAGGGCTTTTGTGGACCAGCTGGATAGAGGATGATGGGGCTGGTAGGGTTGATGACGTGGCTAGGATTCAGAATAGTGTAGGGTGTTTCCAGTCCGAGACTTAGCATTGATAGAGGAACCTGGGGGAGCTCTGAAGATGCCCAGTGTGGGGGGGTTAACAGAGTTGCTTGAGGTCTTTGTGGTGCCTCTGACACAAGGAAATAAAAATGACATAGACAGTTGAGCAAAGGGTCTGAAACAGGGAAAGATGGAGGCCAGAGATACTCTGGGAAATGTTTGACAGCTGGCTCTCCAGTGCGACAAAGCCCTGATCTGTACTTTAGCCAATCTCTGTGGTTCAAACACTCTCACCAAGACTCCAATTTCACGGCATCAATACAAGCAACAGAGCTTCGGAAGAGACGCTCACGGCTGGCTCCTGCCAAGAGGGGCAAGCCATCCCACCACAGGAAGGCTGACCCAGGAAGGAGGAGCTGGTCAGAGGCGGGAAGCAGTCACCAGAGGTCGCATGCACTTCTCTGGCTGAGGGATGGCCTCACGTACCATTCCCTTCTGTTTCATCTGCGTTTCCTTTTATAGTGTTATAACTCTTCTGTGCCCAGGTGCTTAGTATTTGCCAGAAGAATCGGCATCGCTTCCTTAAATCAGCACAGAATGTCCCCTGTTGGCACCCTCATCGCCTGCTACACCCAAGGTCACCTGCGCCTGGAGTAACGACGATTGTGGTCACTTACGGGGACGGGCGAGGAGGGCTGCACGCTGCTTCCGCAGCTCTGTTCTCTCCAGGGCATTCTAGACTCTCTGTGACCCTGCGTGTATGCACCTATCTGAAGTTTGCTCCTCTGCCTACGGCCTTCAGCACATGGGACCTTGTATATTCTCTTGATCTCCAGGTCTACACCTTCTACAATTTTGTCATGACTGTTTTGGCTATATGTGCATCTTTTCTTCCTCCCTACATGTTTGCCCTTTTGGTATCTCCAGAAATTATTTTTATATTGAAATACAACAGGAGGTTCTTAGTGAGAGGGGGTTAATGAATCATTTTCTTATTGATACAAGAATGTGATTCTAGAGAATAGTTTTGGATGGCCTAAGCTAAAAATGGTATACATTTTTTAATAGGGTTCATTTTTTAAAAAGTGATATTTTTCACTAATTATGAAATTTTGACATGCTCCTGTTAAAGAATTTGCAAAATTCAGAAAAAAAATTAAAGAAGAAAATAAGTATTCATAATCCTTCCCACAAATATTATTAATAGTACCATTTCCTATCAGATAGTCAACTTTATAACATATTCACAATAGCATATGTAATATGCATATTTAATATTTATTATAGTATTTCTTTGTTTTCTAAAATTTTGTTTAGCATTATACTAATCAACATCTTCCCCATGTCATTAGATTCTGCAAAATATAATCTTAGTTGCTGAACAATATCTTCTGTCATGAGCGTGCATATGTACTTAAATATTCTATTTTTGGACAGTTAAATGGTTTCCAAGGTTTCATCATTGTAAATTGTATGGCAATGGACCTCCCCTTCCATTAGTTTTTGTGCTTATTACTCTTTGTTTCCTTAAATAAAGTCCTAGAAATGTACCTATTAAGTTAAAAGGCAAACTCTCTGAACAGGAGTTTGGTACGCAGTGTTCAGTTGGGTTCATAAAAGGTTTGTCCTGACTGACAGCGTAGGGATGTGCTGACATACAATTAGCGCTGTATGTGTCTGTCCTCACTGTATGGCCACCAGCCTTGGTTATTTATTACCATTAAGAAAAGGGATGCACATGGATGTGTGTCTGCCTGCCTGTGTATACATGTGTGTGTGTATCCCATCAAATAGACATTGGTTGTCGTTACTTGTATTTTTTTTGATTGGGCTTCCCAGGTGGCACTAGTGGTAAAGAACTGTCCACCAGTGCAGAAGACGTAGGAGACGCAGGGTTGATCCCTGGTCGGGAAGATCCCTGGAGGAGGGCATGGCTACCCTCTCCAGTATTCTTGCCGGGAGAATCCCATGGACAGAGGACCAGCGGGCTACAGTCCAGGGGGTCACAAACAGTGCTGTGTATGTGTGTGTATGTATCCCATTAAGTAAATATCGATTATTGTCTCTTGTATTTTTTTAATAAAGTAAGTTAATGTTTTTATGGAAAAATGTGTGTGTGTGTGGCTTTCTCATTGTTTAATTGGCATTTAGCATTTTACCTTACCTAAGGAATTTGATGTAACTTACAGGTAACCTAAAGAACAAGCTTTATTTGAATTTTTGGAAATCTAATTTCTAAATGGAGCATCATAAATTACCATAAAAGGGAAAATAAAGCTAAATTGTGAAAATGATAATTACAAATCATAATTAGAGAAAGCAAAAAGAAACATTATCCCTCACAGAAGCTTATCTGCTACACTTCTGGGCAGAGACTGAAGGTTTTACCCTCAGTCCATGAATGTGTGTGGATTCTAGAGTAAAGATGAGGATCCGAAGGCTCTCCAGTTCCCTTCCCACCACTGCTGAACGGAGCTGCAGAGGAAGCCTGGCAAGCAATCGCTATGAGCTTCAGACATGACTCTCTAATTCTCCCTTGGCCCCCAAACATGCTATTTCCTCAGTCTTTTCACCACAAGGGATCACGCTGCAAATAACGTCTTTGGGATAAATTTGAACTCATCAGGCTTGACTTTAACTACATCATGTGAACTAGAGAACGTCCCCAGTAGCTCTGAGGGAGCAGCTCCCAGATGCAATGGCGACATCCTGTTTTGTTTGAAATATTTACATTTTGATAAACCCACTCTGACTCCAAACCAGGTTTTGATCTTTGTCAGGAACTCATTTTTATCACATCAATCTGAATTTACTTTCTTCCTTTAATAACTATTTTCAAAATTTGCATAAGTCCCTTCCCTCTAGTCCACCTCATCCCCAAACACCTCTCTCTTTACCCAGGTTGGAGCAGGATGGTGAGAGGAAATGGACAAAGGGTCCTTTTTGTGGGTTACTGGAGCAGGGAATGGCGGCCCTCTCCAGTATTCTTGCCTGGAGAATTCCATGGACAGAGGAGCCCAGTGGGCTCCAGTCCATAGGGTCACAGAAAGTCGGACACGACTGAGCGATTCACACACACACACACACACACACACACCCCAGCACTATGGAAGTGGACATATAACAATCGACTCCTGAATAGAGAGTATTCGGAGTACAGGGAAGAAAGGCTTTCAGAACAATCAAACGAGGAAAGAAGACTCATTTGAGACATTTCACGGACTCCATGCTTAGGCTCATCATGACGTCGGTGATGGTGCCCATACACACCCCCCACATGCATCACGGGTCCCCAGGTTTTACCCCCCCCCATACCCACGCCCTCTGCCATTTAACTACACTGTCCCTCCCTCTCATGGATGTATTAGACTTCAACCCCTGCCTTCTGTTGGGCTTGGTGGCATGATTAATTTCAACTCACAGGATGAAGTGTGGCGTATTTGAGCCTAACTTTCTTGCACTTCTGGAATCGCTATGAGAAAATCCTCCTGTGGTGAGCCTGCTGGTCCAAGGAGAACGCCAGTCATGTGGAACAGACATGACTCAGAGCGTCCAAGAAGAAAACTAACAGATCACTGTGGTTTTAAGCCAATGGAGATGCAGACATGGAGGACAGGCTTGTGGACACAGCTGGGGAAGGAGAAGTCGGGATGAATCCAGAGAATAGCATGGAAAGATGCACATTACCATATACAAAAGAGACAGCCAGTGGGAACTTGCTGTGTGACATGGGGAGCTCAACCTGCTGCTCCATGACAACCCAGAGGGGCAGGAAGGGGAGGAGACAGAGGAATGTTCGAGAGGGAGGGGACACGTGTGAACCTATGGCTGATCCTCGTTGCTGTATGGCAGAGCCAGAGCAGTACTAGAAAGCAAGTCTCTTTCAATTAAAAAAATTGTAAGAAAAAATAAAGTGATAAAATATCTTTGGACTTCCCAGGTGATGCTAGTGGTAAGGAACCCACCTGTCACTGTAGGAGATGTGAGATGCAGTTTCAATCCATGGGTTGGGAAGGTCCCCTGGAGGAGGAAATAACAACCCACTCCAGTGTTCTTGCCTGGAGAGTCCCATGGACAGAGGAGACTGGAGGGCTACAGTCCATGGGGTTGCAAATAGTCGGGCACGACTGAGTGACCAACACTTTCCCTTTTCACTTTCAAAATACCTTTAGAAATTTTAGAAAGTACAACTTACACACTCCATGAAAAACTTAAAAACTAAAAGGCCCTTCAGTTAGGCAGAAAGTCCATCAACGCCCCTCATTTCGGAGTGGTGTTGGTGACTTTTCTCGGCTCCTGAGATACACCTCTTACTGGAAGCACTTCTTTTTCAAACAGTTTATTGACGTGCAGCTGCCTTACCACGCTGCGCTAACTTCTGCTGTGCGGCTGAGCAGCCCAGGTAAGCACACACACGAGCTCTGTTTCACATGCGGTTCCCTCAGGATAGTGCGTGTGGCTCCCTACGCTGCAGGTAGGAGCCTGCTGCTCATCCGTTCTCTGCGCTGCCGTCTTTGCCTCTGCTGACGCCCAGACTCCCCCTCCATCCCTCGCCCACCTCCCCGGCTCTGGGAACCACCAGTCTGTTCTCTGTACAGTGAGTCTGCTTTTGTGCCATAGATTGTTGATCTGTAGCATATGCTAGACCCACGTGTAAGCGATACCATGGAGTGTCTGTCTTTCTCTCTCTGACTTATTTTACTAAGTATGATGATCTGCAGGTTCCTTCATGTTGCTGAAAGGCCGCCACTTCTTTCTTTTTGGATGGCTGAGCAATATCTGCTGGAAGCATTTCTGTTTATTGGCTTTTTAAGAAGCATTTCTCACTACAAACTTTTTTTTTCCCCCTCAACACACCTAGTCATTGCTCTTCAAATCTCCCAACTACTTCACTCTTTCCCTACCCACAGAGAATCTGAGCTAGGGGCGGTGATGGTTGAGTTCAGAAATCAAGCCTGCCTTTCCATTTCCTTTTCATCTCACAGGGTAATCTAAACACTGAAGCTCTCCATACTCAATCAGGCAAGCTCTCAGTGCCAGCTCTTGAAAGATGCCGAGAAACAATTGTGATTCAGGGCATGGCTCATGACAAGCAAATTTACAATCATGAAAAATATATATATATACACATGTCTCAAACGAGGCAGAAAAATCACATCTCTTGTCTTCGTTAATGACTACTTGCAATAAAAGTAGGAACATTTTTATGATTTAATTCAAAATAAAATTTTAAAAACCAAGTCCAAACTCTCTTTTGTCCATGGTATGAATCAATTTTTACCAGAATCAATAAGCCACTTGTGGCTAAATGTTTTATAAGAGTCAGCAAACTCAAGGAAAAAACCTGTGATGAAGACTATTTTAATAAAACAAAATGACTGTCTGGCACATGGTCTGGAACATTACTATATGTGGACCAGATCCTATTAATATCCCTGCTTTTCTAAGGACAACAAACCTAGCTTATTTCCTCAGGCAGAACTCAATTTTCCCCATGCAGAAACAGGTTGGAAGAGAAGATTCTTTCAGCAGTTCTCAGAAAGGGGGGCTCTGATGGCAGACTCAGACAGAGGCATATACCGTTTTGCCTGGAGTGGAAAAAGACCAGCCATCATCATGACTGGGAGATGGACCAAGGCCTGGGCACTAAACACCCACACGCATGACCTTCTCAACATCAGAGACAAAGCCACCAGCAAGGACCACTGCGTGTTTTAGGACAGAAACATTCAAAACACTCAGTCTTCTGCGAGGCTAAGAGCTACTACGGCCCTGCAGTCCCAACCCTGGACAAACATCCAGAGAAAACCATAATTTGAAAGGATATGTGCACCCCATTGCTCACGACAGCACCATTTACAAAAGCCAGGACACCGAAGCAGCGAATGTCCATCGACAGACGAGTGGTAAGGAAGACACAGTGGGCTATTACTCAGCCTTCTGTGGAGATATGGGTAAGCCTAGAGACGGCCAAACTGAGCGCAGTAAGCCAGACAAAAACAAAGGTCATATGACACAGCTCATATGTGGAATCTAAAAGTACGACACAAATGAACTGATGTAAAAGCAGAAACCAAGCCGCAGACATAGAAATCAAAGGCACAGTTACCAAAGGGAGAAGCAAGCGACGGGCTGAGTGAGGGGTCTGGGGTCCACACAAACATGTTACTATATATTGACGCAAAATATTCGACAAAGTCCTGCCGTATAGCACAGGGACTACACTCAGTATTCTGTAATAACCTATAAGAGAAACTTTCAGACCCGGGTCTCCTGCATTATAGGCAGATTCTTTACCATCTGAGCCACCAGGGAAGCTCACAAGAGAAAAGAATCTGAAAAATTATATACTTATATGTACATTTGAATCCCTTTCCTATACACCCGAAACTAACATTGTGTATCAACTCTACTTCAGTTAGAAAAAGGAGATTATGCACATCAAATTGCTTTCCATCTCCATGATCATAAGCGCCAAACGGTTTAAAGGTTTGTATTCAGAAACGCATCTACACAGCCCATATGGAGAAATAGATTTATATGTCTAAAAGCTTTTCAAAAATGTGAGGAAAAAATTAAAAAATGGGTGATTATTGCCTTTCTATAAATTGCATAGCCTAAAGCATAATATTTAATTATATTGTGAATATGATAAAGAGGCAATTAAACATCTATTATAATTAGTGAACTTAGCACATTGAATTTATACAATAACTCTTTCTAAACAGTAAAAAAAAAATGATTTTCCTGACTTTAATTTCTACCTTGGAGAAAAAGAAAGGGGAGGAATTTACATTGACTGAGTACCTTCAAAAAGAAAAAGAAAAATAGACTCAGAAGAAACCATCATTCCATATGTAATTTCCACGCATTGTCTTACAAGGCTGACCTAATAAGTGAGAAGAATAAAGAAGAGGGAGCTTCCTTATTTTATGTGAGAGCGGCTTGCAATATGGAGCATTTTCCCACAGTGCACAGCCATCTGGACAGGCGAGAAGTCCTTCCGCAGCCACACAGCACTCACCCTGTGCCAGGCGCTGTTCTGAGCACGCCACCTCTATGAACTATTTCAACCTTCCTAAAAATCCCGTGAGACAAATCCCGCTCCTTTCCAAGCCCGGTAGCAGCTTAGCAGAGCGTGTCCAGAGGCCTCTAGACACAGGGCCCACTGCGGATGCCAAGCAGGGCGCTGCGGGGCGCCTGGCTGCCAGCCGTGCCGTGTGCCCACGCCCTCCGATCACAGGAAACGGTCTCAGCCGGCCTCCACGACCTTCCCCGAGCCCCCGTGGGCAGATTCCAGGGAGGAGGGACGCAGGACCAGAGAGACAGTCGAGGGAACCCACGGCGCCGCCTCGGGCCGGGCCGGGCTCCCGCCGGAGGACGGCCGCAGCGGGGCCTCCGGGCTGCTCTGCGGGCACCGAGCCCCTCCAGGCGGGGGCTCACAGCACGCCGCCGCCTGCGGGGCGCAGCCCAGCCGGCCCGGGGGCCAGGATGCCGCCCGCCTCACCTCGCGCCAGCCCAGCGGGAGGACGTGAGCTGGCCCGGCCTCCTCGGACCTTGACTGCGCAACTCCTCGCCGCACTGTCCTCTCCGAGCGGGGGCCGCTGTGTGCCCCTTTGCCCGGCAAAGTGATAACGCTCCCCTTCCGGACCTCACCCCAGGCCCTGCCTCTGCGATTCGCTGTGTAAAGCTGAGCGTCGCTCAGCCTCTGCGCGTCTACCAAGGGAGCCACGCCTCTGACCACCGGGCTTCCCTCCGCGCATCCCTCGCATCCCTCGCATCCCTCGCATCCCGCGCATCCCTCGCATCCCTCGCATCCCTCTCTTCCCGTCTTGCTTTGTTTCTGCGGCCCAGCCTGCGTCCTCTTCTTGTGTACATGGGCTAAATATGCATTTACACTGTTTATTGGTATTCTTTAAGGAAAACATGAACATGTTTTCATTTTAAATCTTAAGAGTGAATTGGCCCAAGGCTCACTTTTCCTTGCTCCTTGAATACTAAGATGTCACACGTGAGGACAGACGGCAGCTCGCACGGGGAGCACAGTGACACAGACGTGCGAGTGCCCAGGCGAGTGGCCCTCACCCTCGGCTGAGTGACTCAAGGACCTCCCGGACCTACTGCCTTGTCCTCAAACGGTTTTTCTCCAACTTACCCCAGATGAATCTTTTTCTAGGACCTTCTCCATCAGGCGCCTAATAAGAATATTCAGATGTTAACAATAACCACAAAACCAAACACTTTTGGGAGATCCATTCAGTGTGACTGCTGGTTGGGCATTTCTGAAGCGGTCACAGCAGTTACATAAGACGTGAACATTTGAAGCAATCAGCTTCAGAGGCACTCCATTTGAGAAATTCTGAGGTGACGTTTTTAATGGGTTTCCTCAAGTTGGATGGAGCAGTTGAGAGATTATAACAGAGAGGGAAGAAGAGAAGGTAAGGTCAGGTATACTAATCTTTCAGATAAATATGAAGCCTAGGAATAGGATGACTGTTCCTCCTTTGAAAGATAAAGATGGAAAAATGGACTTCAGCAAGAGAAAAAAAATTGCATTTTAAAAAAAAATGTTGGCTGGAATGGGAGGTAGAAATTGAATTCTCTCTCTTACCTTAATAGGTGATCAGCCTCTCTACAACTAAAATAGATACAGTGCCTAAAATACGCCACAAATTCCTAATTTATTTCAACTCCCTCTAGACTTCATCTGGAAACAAATCATGAGCAGCAAATATTCAATGTATCAGAGGCTGTGCCAAGGACTGTCAAGGTCTTGAGTGTCCATGAGATACAAAATATTTTGAGAAAATTAGGAATTCTTTATAGAGCTCTTTTTGGGTAATGATTCCTTTACAAGCGATGTGGGGCAAGTGTTTCATGAGCCACAGCTCTAATAATCCTTGGTCTAGATTCTGGCCGGAGAAAGACCGAGGAGTCCTTGTTGTTCTTGACAACAAAAGCCAAACGCCTTGGAGAAACACTGCGGTCTTGTTATTATTACGACTCCTGAGCTCCAAGTATGGAAGGTGACAGACTTGAAGCAACACTGGTTTTTGAGGCTCCCTCTGTTACCAGACTGGCGGACAAAAGTTTGCCTTCCTTTCCGCTGTAGAATGTGACTCAGTTACACACACACACACACACACACACACACACATATGTATATGTGTGTGTGAGTGCTTAGTCACTCAGGCGTGTCCGACTCTTATGACCCCATAGACTGTATCCTGCAAGAATCCTCTGTCCATGGGACTTTCCAGCCAAGAATACTGGAGTGGGCGGCCCTGTCCTCCCCCAGGGGATCTTCCTGACCTGGGGATCAAACCCGTGTCTCTTAAGTCTCCTGCATTGGCAGGTGGGTTCTTTACCACTAGCACCACCTGGGAAGCACACACACACACACACACACACACACACACACACACACACACACACATATTCTTTTTAAATATTCTTTTCCATTATGGTTTATCAGAAGATACTTTAATATACTTCTCTGTGCTCTACAATAGGATCCTGTTGTTTATTCAGGGAACTTTCTTACAAGTAGACCTCCAGCCCACAGGTCAAAATGAATCAAATAATTGACATCCCAGAAATGGCATTTGACCCAGAAAAAAGGAAAACAAAACCTTAATGAGAGCTGAAAGGGCTAAATGGGGATGGAATGACCAGCAGCTTTCATCACCACACAAACTGATGAAAATTGCCTCTCTCAATAGAATAGGCACCTCAGCCTTTTCTCATCTCCACCAGAGGGAAGACTCCTGTGCACGGTATACCCTACACTCTCTGATGCGTCTCTTTAATGAAAAGCAACTCGTTTCAGGACTAGAAGCAAAGACTGAGGCTGTCCCATCATCTCATGTAATTCACCCCTTCTCATTCTTTCTGAGAAGACAGTGCTCTGCTTTCAGGCAGGTCCACAGCTTCTCCTGCAAGAGCCGTGCATGTGTGTGTGAGTGTGTGTGTGAGTGTGCATGCTTGTTTGTGTTCGTATCTGGGCAACACTCAGTGGTGCTTGCCAGCTGGAAAGCATCATGGAACTGAAAGAACTTATATGTTACCTGGAGGGGATTTAGGGATCAGAGTAAATATAAGACATTGTTTTAAAATGAGGGAACTGAGTCTTGGAAAGATGGAGCAGTTTTTTCAGGGTCACAAGCTGACTCGGGACAAATGAGTTACTAATTCAGAACCTGCTTATCTAGACTCTGATCTTTTTAATTTTCATACTATGGGTAGATGATCAAATTAATTTCTATCTTTTTTTCAACCCGTCATTAACTGTAAGCCTCTAAAGATTTGCTGTGTGACTTTGATCAGGTTACTTAACCTCTCTGAAGTTATTTCCTTATTAATAAAACACAAACGATAAGACACCTGACTAATATAGGCTAATATAACTAAGATCAATATTCTTAGGATTGTTGAGACAATGAAAGAAGACAACACCTTTAGAAAACATGGTTTATTACATATTCTATTTAATACAATAAGTATTTAATAAACAGTTCCCTGCCATTACTCTATGGGTGAGGGAGGGTGATAAAATGCGTTGAAATAACGAATATGTGAGTTAAGCTGTGCTTGGACACAGGGTCAGAGGGAGAGTGGACAGGGACTGGTCAGCTTCGCACCCTGGCCACTTAGGTCTGCCTCCCAGCAAGCCTGCTGAGGCTCTAATCGCATCTGGATCTGGCGAATTGAGACTTCAGGACACGCGCATGGCTAGCCTGCACCCCTGCTCAGGCTCCTGACCTCCCTGCAGAGTAAGCGGTCACTGACCCTCCTGCTCTTCAGCTCAGGGTCTCAGGATCATCCTAGGAGGAGAAGGCCACACCACACCCACTGAAAGCTCTTAGGTGGGAGCCCTCACACATCGCAGCCTTCTGGTGGTGTGAATAGGTGGACATGGGGAGTGACCAGACTTAGGAAACGTCTGAAGAGGTGAGAAGAAAAGCCACTGACTCAAAGGTTTATGTGTAAAGGGGTTTGTTCAGTCAGGGTTTTTATTGAATCATATTCAAAATTAAGCTCTCCCAGAGGTTCTTGGGCATCCCATCGTAACAGTGGAGAGACAAGAGCCTGAAAATCATCCCCATAGAAGGAAAAGCACCTTCTCTTAGGAAGATAGTTTAGGTGTTATTCTTGTTCAGTCACTCATTCATGTCCAACTCTCTGCAACCCCATGGGCTGTAGCCCACCAGGCTCTCTGTCCATGGGATTTCCAAGGCTGGAACACTGGAGTGGGGTACCATTTCCTCCTCCAGGGGATCTTCCCAACCCAGGGACTGACCTGCGTCTCCTGCATTGACAGGGGGATTCTTTACCAATGAGCCACCTGGGAAATGTCAGCACACATGGCCATTTGGCAAAAGCATTTCCAGAGAGGCCTCTCTGTGCTTAGACTGTCCGTCTAGAACAGGAGTCTAAAAACGCGGGCCCAGCACAGGCTCCTGCGCACGCGCGCTGGGGAAGGGCCGCCTCTGAATTCATCTGAACCAGCGGTTTCTCCAGCCTCCTTCCCACAGCACGGGCCCCTTCCCTGGCCTTCCCCCTCAGAGGCACCAGCTGAAAGATGCTCTCTGCAAAAATAAATAAGGAAATAAAATAGCAGCCCCCGGACAAAGCCTACTGATCTTTTCCCTCACGAATGTGCAGATATTTCTGTGAATCAGGGCACATTCAAAAGCTCACAATATAGCTGGGGAAAGTTAAGCCTTTCCTAAAATATCTTGATCGACACCCACTTCCTCTGACAAAACTAAAAATACAGCATGTAGCAAGTCTTCCAGAAAGAAAGTGTGGCAGTGATTTCTCCCCCCTCCTTTTCCATCAGACCTTAGAGACGGTAGTCCTGTTATCAATGTGGCCAGACTCGTCCCGGGCAGCCAGGCCTCTCAGGCGCGGGCTGAACCGTCTCCTGGAAGAAGGCTGCCATCTCGTGCACTAGGGGTATTAGGACTGGGCTAGTGGGAGCAGATTCTGCCAAGAATAAACCTTTCAGAATGAGCCTATAGAGAGGAAGCTTGCCATTATGGCTTCAGAATCCAAATACTTAAAAACAAACTATAATCAGCCCTTGGATGGGTATTCTTAAAAATGGAAACCTCCCCTCCTAGCTGGCTCTCAGTGTGGGCCACTTACTTACCTAGACATCTATCTCTGAGCGTCACACTGACCCTTCTGTCTACCTGGCTTCAAGGTGGTTATTTAGTACACAGATTTCAAATCAGTGGATGTTATAAAGAAATGTCAAATAGTCTACTTTTCTTTAAACGTTTTTTTGACCACAGCCTGCATGAGGGATCTTAGTTCCTCAACCAGGAATCGAACCCACAGCCCCAACACTGGAGGGGCAGCACCTTACCTGCTGGGCCACCAGGGAAGTCCTTCAGATATTCTCTCTCTAACACACACACACACACACACACACACACACACACAGACACACATACACACACAGACACACACACACACACAGAGACACACACACAGAGACACAGACACAGAGACACAGACACACACAGACACACACACACACAGACACACACACACACAGACACACACACACACACACACAGACACACACACACCCTCTTCACCTTTATGGAATCTTTTTACAACACCCATACCTTTATTATTCAAAGAGAGTCAGGCAGGTTCCTAACTTCTCATCATCACAGCCATAAATGGGCCTCAAATTCAGTTCTTTCTGACTCTCCTTCCCCGTGTTCCTCAGACAGAAATCTACAAGCTGCTCAGAATGCCAACTGAGATCCTGGTGTCTGTACCAGGAAAGGACAGGCCGCCGTGTCCCAGGCGCCGTGTCCCAGCTAACGATCGGACCAGAGATGCTTCTGACAGTCTCATTCCAAGAAAGTCGAGCAGGGCTTGAAAATACACTACTTCTCTGGGGAAGTAATTTTATTTATTTATTTATTTTTAATCTTCAGTGTTTGCTTTGGCATATTTCAGATGTTAAATGTACACAATGCACAGTAAATGGAATATAGCGCCTCCAGCAAGAATTATTCAAATAGCTTTAATCAGAAATTTAGCTCATATTCCCAGCACCCGGAAACCACACAACCTGTACATAATCTTTGAATCAATCTATGCTGGGCCATCGGGGGGAAAAACAACTCTCAAATGCCTCCCATTTTGCAAAAACTATGATCCGGAACAGTGTAGCCTCAGTGGTAACAGAAGCCATTTATACTTTTCTGTTTGGTGATTCATAAAACCAAGTTCCATCGAAGTCATCTTTTTTTTTTTTTTTTTTTTTGCATTCAGTTTTGCAATGTCTGTGGACATATGCTAATGAATGAAATGAATGGATTTTTTTTTCTGTATAAATGAGCCTTATCTTTTAAACCAGAAACAAATTCTCAAACCCAAACCTCCAAATATATTTCCCTGAGCCCCATGTGAAGTAGTCCATTATGTTATTTCAGGACTTACACTACCAAAATAAAGGAGAAAGAAAAATCTATATTTTTTTAAACCTCATGATAAAACACAGTGGATTAAACACGGGCGTTTCTCTTCATTCTTGCCTGAAACCACACTTAAATGACAGCAGGAGAAAAAGAAAAGCATGAATCCACATGGGCAGCGAGGAAACAATAGCGGGTAAACGATGTCAACTCAATCTGGGGAGACAAAGAGGGGGTGGAGGACAATACACGATCATGCAAAGCAACGCAAGCTGAAGCTCAGCGTCCACAGGAGCTCCTGAGGAGCGGTCAGGGCGCTGGACTCCCAGGTTCTTTGAAAGACCTGGGAACTGGACCTGGGAGTTTCCTCCACAGATGAGGGTAGATGAAGGGGGCGTTCCTCCTCTACTTTTGCAGAAGAAAGGAGACTTCAAAGACCACATTGGGATGTGAGGCCCAGAGAGGCAGAGGGAGAAAGTGAAGCAGAATCCTGCCAGGGGAAGAGCGCCCTCTCCGAGGCCTCGGCTCCTGCTCGGCACCCCACCACATTCCTGCCCTGCGGGGCGCTGGACGCTCCTGCTCAGGAGAAGCGGAAGACCCCCGAAAAATGCCGTTCAGAGGCTGGCGCTTTGGAAGTTGCCAAGAAAAAGCCAGCTTTCCAGCTGACCACCGCAGCGAAGCTCACCCGCCCCCAGCTATGCCATGTCGTCAGCATGAATGAGCAGAAGGACCAGCACGTGTCTGAGGAGATGCTCCATCACGAAGCACAGAGACCAAGATGCTGAGGATACTTTTTCAAAAAAGAAAAACCACAGTGAACAGTGGCAAAGATGTGCATGTTAATGTGGCACCAAACCAAAGAAAAAACAAAAACAAGGAAGAATGCCTTGAAAAGGGGGCAGTCAGATGAGAAGAACATTAGGAAATTAAACTATGAGAGGGTTGATCTCATACTCAGTAGAAGCATTAGACGGTAAAGTGAAGATGTCTTGCAAGGAATAGAAATAAAAAAATAGATGGAAAGTAACACAGAAATGATAACAAAATTGGAGAATATACATATATATATATATATATATATATATACACACACACACATACAGTATACATGTAAATGCACTCACATGTATACACACAAACATACACACATGGGCTTCCCAGTGGCACTAGTGGAAAAGAACCTGCCTGCCCATGCAGGAGAATTGAGAGGTGCAGGTTCAATTCCTGGGTCAGGAAGACCCCCTGGAGGAGGGCATAGCAACCCACTCCAGTATCCTTGCCTGGAGAATCCCATGGACAGAGGAGCCTGGCAGGCTACAGTCCATGGGGTCACAAAGAGTCAGACACGACTGAAGCAATTAAGCACAGCACACACACACACACACACACACACACACCCTACACAGAAGAACATGTGTCAAGAGAGAGGGCCCAGGTTAAATTTGAAAACAAGGGGAAGCAGGATCCTCACTTATAACACATCCTGCAGTGAGAGGACAGACTAAAACCATTTTTAAGGTGCTTCATTGTAAGGAGGCCACACTCATTCCAGAGAAAGCATGGAACCCAGAAGTAGGAGTCAGGGGTTCCAGCACCTCCTAGAAGTCTAGAAATTTCCAAGGTGATGACCAACGTCATGAAAAACCAGCCACGCCGAAGAGTGGAGGGCTGCTGTCCTAGACTGAGCTGGGACGTCAGAGGGCGTCAGGAAGGAGGAAGGAAAGGAGACAGACCAGACAGAGACTCTGAGAGGCTGGGCCCCGTGCACCTGAAAAGTGGGGGGCGCGGTGCAGTGTCCCTAAAGCCCTAAGCAACTGACAAAATTCAAACTCTGTTTCACTCCAGGAAATACAAGAAGAAATTAGACAATGAAGCAAAAGCAATTATAGTCCCTCACTTGACTTCCCCAGGAACCCTGCGCCAAGAGGCACAATAAAGAAAACACAAAATGCATAATTAATTAAATCCATGACACAGATGTCATCGGAGGGCGGGGGAGGGGGGTGTGTCTCACACATCAGAATAGAAAAACACAGGACACGCAGTCTAAAGTTATAAATCACCCCAAACCGACAAACTTCCTGTTACTGGGTAGAAGAAATCTAAAAAGAAGAGACGCACGGAGGACTGGAAGCGGCAGCGTCTGTGGAGCCGGACTGGGGCGGGGGGGCTGCTGCAGACCGTGGAGGCCGGCGGGACACTCAGAGCAGGGGCTTGTGCCCGTCTGTGGAACGTGTGAGTTAGTGATGGTGTTCCCAAAGTGAGTAGGTGCCACTGACCTGCATTCCTGCCAACGACTCTCCCTGAGGAACGAAGGTAGAAACCACTGACATGCAAGTCTGTCCTTAGAAAATTCTGGATTTGCATATTTATGCTAAAATAACTACATAATGCAAAACCAGAAGTGCAGTCAAATACCAAACAAAGATCCACATGCTTAAAAGTATTTAGTAGGATTATTTCATTTTTATTGCATTTATCACATCTCCTGTGACAGATTTTGGATGTAATTAATGAATATTCTATGATCTTCATGTGTAAGATTTCTTGGCTTCTTTTAGTTTGTCAGTATTGTCAGAATATGGCAAGAAACTAAAGGGACTCAGAAATCTTCAATGGGAAATTGAAGGTATGCTCAGACCTTAAAACGAAACATTTTTCAGCTGTTACTGGGTTGAGACAGATCTATTTGTAAAGATCTCCAGTATGTAAAGATCTCCATATTGATTACTTAAATATGGTAAGTAATAAGGATCCAGATGTAGAGAACGGCGTGTATTCTGTGATACCCTTTGTGCACACGAGTATTCATGCACACGCATATTTGTGCACCCATGTATTTGTGTTTGAGGATGCACAGGCTAATTGCATAAAGAACAGACTCTTTATCATACTGTTAAAGTGTCTGCCTTTCACGGGGAAAATTTGTGTTTTCATCCCAAACTCTTGAATACCCTGATTTTTTAACCTTATGCATTTGTGGTTTATTTTCACAAGGGTAAATAAAATGCCAATGTTTACCAATACCACCACTAAAATAGATGGTTTTGAAGAAGAATGGAAATGGAACGATCTATCAAGTTATACAAAGGGGGGAAAGAATATGATCATATTTATGTAAAAGTTGGTTATGAGATGGGGAGTGAGATTTGAAATGAGTGTTGTTTCTTATTTCCTGTTTTCTTTTTCAAGTTTACAATTTCTACAGTTATCTTCATCTTGCTTTTAAAAGGAAAAGGAGAGAAGAAAGAGGAGAAAATGGCATCCATCTATCAGCTCTCTAGGTCGCAGACGACACTCAGCCACAGCGCAGCATTTCTGGGAGGGAAGAGCAGGCATCTGGGCGTCCCTTTGCAGACGGACTTCACACAAAGCATATGGTCGATTTTCTCAAAGAAACTTGTGGCTGTGGAAGCGCCAGTTGCTATTTAAACCTCGGCAGACACGGTTCTTCTTATGCTTGACTTTTCTCTTTCCAATATGCGATTTTAGCATCTGCTCAGGCTTTCTTAAGGCGCTCCCTCACTACTGAGACCAGTCTGTGTCCCTTTGCTGTCCGCCTGAAGCTGACACAACAAACACTGTTAATCAGCTACACTAATGTAAAAAATCCGAGAAAAGATCGGCCCAACCCAAGCTGCGTGGGTTAAAGAGGTCTAACATACATAAGAAATGCCATTTGCAGGAGCATGAATGGGGCTAGAGACTGTCATACTGAGCGAAGTAAGTCAGAGAAGGAGAAATGCCACACGACGCCCCTTATATGCAGAATATAAGAAGGAGTAAAATGAACTTATTTACGGAAGAGAAGCACAGATAACAAACTTATGGTGGCCGGGGGAAAGGGACAGTTAGGGAGTTTGGGATGGACATGTACACAGGGCTGTATTTAAAATGGGTAACTGGAGAGGACTATAGCCAGGGAGCCCTGCTCAGCGTCACGTGGCAGCCTGGGTGGGAGGGGAGTTTGGGGGAGATCAGGTACATGGGTGTGCATGGCTGAGGCTCTGTGCTGTTCACCTGGAACTATTGCGACACTGTAAATCAGCTATATACATAGCAGATTAGCAATGTTGTTAACATATATATATATATATATAAGATGTTGCTATATGCATATAAAGATTAGTCCAATCCCAACTACACAGATTAACTTAAAGCACTTAAAATTAATTTTTCCTTTCTCTTTCTTTGTAAAGATTGTAAATTATAGACTCGGAAATTCTGAGAGCTGACATGGGTGGGGGTGGGGGGCGTGACTTTCTCACTGGTCCTTCAGGCCTCTTTGTTTCTTCTTTCTGCTCGCTGAGTTGCCAGATCTGTGAAGACAAGGGCTCAGGACCCGAATGACACCAACAGCCCAGTAATTGCCACGCTGAAGGCGTTCACAGGACCGCGGGCCGCGGGCCGGGCGGGCGTAGTACCCTTCAGAGCAACAAGAAGCTTCATTCTCCATCTACCAGGGGTGATAGCTCTGAAACTCACAAGTGCTCTTCATGGGGAGTAAATGCCGTCCTAAAGGTCAACACAGAACTTATCAGCTTTATTCATGTTTTCTGTCCTTTTCTTAAGTATGTAAAAGGAAGACGATAAAGTTGTTTTTTTTTTTGACGTCTTTTCTATAATATGAGGAGGTAAAACTACTTTGCTTACACTTGGTACATTGTTTTAATCTCTGAAAATCCATTTTTTTAAAAAAATACTTTTTTATGTGGACCATTTTAAAGTCTTTATTGAAAATGTGACAATATTGCTTCTGCTTTATGTTTGGTCTTTCGGTCACGAGGCGTGTGGGATTCCAGCTCCCACAGATCACACTCACTCACACCCCTACACTGGGAGATGGAGTCTTGACCCCTGGACGCCAGGAAAGTCCCTCAGGTAGGTTCATTATGAACCACACACAAACATTTCTTCAATGGCTTAAATGAAGTCAGGCACAGCTGTGCAGGAGCTGTGAGACAGGAGAGAACGGCAAGCATTTGCCCAGGCAAAAAGGCGACAGGTGGGAGGTGTCACAGCAACATCTGTGTCACACAGAATCAGCCATTCACGTTTGGGGTTTTTGGCTGAACGTTTTAAGAGATGCCACTTTTCCCATGGTAGAGATCAGGCTCCTTCAATTTCCCCTTCTGCTTTGGAGACAAAAGTGGGGAACTCTGCTAATGCTTGTGGTGTTCCCAGGGGGTGTTTCACAAAACATTAGTGATGCTAATGGTTTCTGTTATTTACTGATTTCTGTCAGGCTGCGACTGAATGAAACCTAAAATAAAGTTTAGAAAGTTTTAGGCTTTGGCAACCCAGGGTCTATGTATTGGGCCTGACCTCAATCATGTTCATGATTCCCTTTGGCCTTTCCTGCGACAGATATTTGATAATCAAAAGATTGGGGTTCCCTGGTGGCTCAGTGGTAGAGAACCCACCTGTCAAAGCAGGAGACTCGAGTTTGATCTGTGGGTTGGGAAGATCCCCTGGAGAAGGAAATGGTAACCCACTCCAGTATTCTTGCCTGGATAATCCCATGGACTGAGGAGCCTGGTGGGCTACAGTCCACGGGGTTGCAAAGAGTTGGACACGACTTAGTGACTAAACGACAAAAACAAAATCAGAGGACAGGGACTCAAATCTGTAAGCTTCTTCATAAGGTGTATTGTTTTGAACCATTTGCTTCTCTGGGCCTTAATTTTCCATATCTGCAGAATAAGGGATGCATGCAAGCCAAGTCACTTCAGCTGTGTTCAACTCTTTGTGACCCCATGGACCCTGCAGCCTGCCAGGCAAGCACACGGGAGTGGGTTACCATTTCCTGCTCCAGAGGATCTTCCCGACCCAGGGATCAAACCCGAGTCTCTACGCCCCCTGCATTGGCAGGCAGGTTCTTTATCACTAGTGCCAAGTGATGGGTCAAATAGATTCTGATTTCCCTCCTGACTTGAACATTCAATGAAAAAGACTTGCATTTTCTTTTTTTTTTTTTTTTTTTGGTTTGTAGAGCACTTCCCCCTTCTATTAGAAGAAAGACATTAAGAATTTATAAAGTTGTGACAACCACTCTCTGCCTCTAGGAAAGTAAACGTTTGTCTTCACAAACCTTTGTAAAGGAGCAAGGGGTTGGCATATTTCAGCTCTCTGTCAAATCCAGCTGGTTATCTGAACACAGACCTGTTTCGTGGGCTTACAGTGTATAACTACAGGCTACACTGGCACCATGAATACTTCACCAACCCCACCCGGCATGCAAAGCCTAAAATATTCACTACCTGGCCTTTTCCAGAAGGAGTCAGCCAACCCCTCGTCTAGAAGCTTCCTAAAATGCTAGGGACTTTCTTGGCCCCTTGGAATGGTGGAGACCTAGGAGGTTCCCAGAATCTTTAGATTAAAGGATAAGCTGTCATCAGAAACACGGGACCTCCCTCATAGCTCCCCCCATCCTCATGGCTCAGTCGGTAAAGAATCTGCCTGCAATGCAGGATATCTGGGTTCGATTCCTGGGTTGGGAAGATCCTTGGAGAAGGAAATTGCAAGCCACTCCAGTATTCTTGCCTGAAGAATCCCATGGACAGAGGACAGAGGAGCCTGGCAGGCTACAGTTCATGGGTTGCAGGAGTTGGACATGACTCCGCAACTAAACCACCACCACCATCAGGAACATAAGCTGTGTGGTTTTTTTTTTTTAGTTCAGATGTGTTCAACTCTTTGCAACCTCAAGCACTGTAGCCCACCAGGTTCCTCTGTCCATGGCATTCTCCAGCCAAGAATACTGGAGTGGCTAGCAATTCCCTTCTCTAGATTATCTTCCCCACCCAGGGACTGAACCTGGGTCTCCTGTATTGCAGACAGATTCCCTACTGTCTGAGCCACCAGGGAAGCCCAAACATATAGCTATTTGATGCCAAATGATGTTGGCTTTCAAAAATGATCTAAATTAGCCTTCCTTTTTATATTTTAACTAATCTCTGACCAGGACTCAAACTTTTTGAGTCCTGACCTTTTAGAGAATCTGATTAAAGCTATGGACCTTCCCACAGGAAAACGTGCTTGCATAATTCACACAAATCTTACACTCAATTTTCCGGGAAAAGGGTGGTTCACATTAGCCTAAGACTTCAGAACACATAGCCGCCACTGCTTCTAACTGTGGTCCTTTGAATAAGATTCCAATGGTAAATATAACACTATATAGAAATGAATGCCAATGTGATATAATATCCGATGAGAAGCCCAAAGAACAGGTTTATGCCTTGTCTCTGCTACTAATGAGAAGGGGCAGACCACTGAGGCACCCTTGGCTTTGGATTCATCATTTACTGTGTGCGTTTGTCCCTCAGTCGTGTCTGACTCTTTGCTACCCCATGGACCGCAGCCCGCCGGGCTCCTCTGTCCATGGGATTTCCCAGGTAAGAATACTGGAGTGGGCTACCATTTCCCTCTTCTGGGGGATCTTCCCAACCCAGGGATGGAACCCACGTCTCCTACTTGGCAGGCAGATTCTTTACCACTGAGAGACCTGGGCAACTATAATCCAAGATAAAATAAAAATTAAAAAAATATTCTGTGCTCACAGAGTTCACTGCCTAAGCAAGATAGACATGAAACAAACACATCAACCTATGGGAAGTTTAGAAACAGTTTGATAAAGATGCTGAAAGCTGCAGAGAGTTGCCATCTATTATTATGTGGTCACGGAACTGTCAGGGCAAGCTGTAGGCTTCTAAATGACCTCTTTTTATCCGCAAAATTGTCATTTGGGAAGTGGCGTGTCTGTTTCCCTGTGAATTCTCATTGTGATGGAGTAAAAGCGGAGGGGGAACCCTGTAGGCTTCGCCGGTGGCTTGCCCTGCCACACGTCACTTCTTCCTCAAAAGGCAGAAGTCCTAGAAAACAGCAAGATCAGGACAGGACATGGAGAGGATGCGAAGAGAGGAGCTGAGAGCAACCAGGATTGTTGAGACAGACGTCACTGCTGACAGTAAAATCAGGACGATAACTGAGGAGTGGGTGACAGAGGAAGGCGCCCTCCCCTCCCCACCCTCTTCCCCAGCTGCAGCTTGGCAGGCTTGGAACTCAGGGCCAAGGGGGCAGAGACGGAATGGGGAGAAAGGGAAAGTCTCAGCCGAAGAGAACATCCACTGAACGGCGAAATGGTGGGGCTGAGACAACTGGGAACCCCTGGACACGCCTGAGGGTTTCTAGGCTCTGAGCTGCTCTTGTCTTCAGAGCTAAGGGTGCCACTTGGAGAGATGAAAACAGAGAGCGCTGAGAGGCACAAGCTTGACGGAAAGGCAGCTCCTGGGTTGTCCAGCTGCGACCACCAAGGGGAGAGAGAGGAACCGGGATCCAGAGCAGGTATCACAAGTAGGGTGAAAGCATTTTCCTTAAATTGTTTCAGAACCCTGGGCATGGTGGATGAGCATGGAAGGGAGAATGACTCCAGCTGAATGAATTTAAAGAGGTGCGACCTCTGGGGGCTTCCTCGGCAGTTCAGTGGTTGAGACCCCGTACTTCCACGGCAGGAGACACTGGTTTGGTTCCTGGTTGGGGAACTAAGATCCTGCCTGCTGTGCAGTCTGGCCAAAAGATAGAAAAAAGAAAAATAGACAAAGAATCACAACCTTTGAAACTGCCGCTGCTGCTCACTTTGGGGGGAAGAGAAAAGGCAAAGAGTCTTGATTAAACGAAGCCTGGGCTTGAGTCGCACTTCTGCTCGTCACCACTGTGTGATCTCACGCGGCCCCATCAACCTCTCCGAGCTTCCACACAGACCACGCATCGGGTCAGACACACGAAACGCTGGGGCTTCCCGGGTGGAGCTAGTGCAAAATAACCCATCTGCCAACGTGGAGGAGCTAAGAGACCCAGGTTCGATCCCTGGGTCGGGAAGACCCCCTGGAGAAGGGCATGGCAACCACTGCAGTGTCCCCGCCTGGAGACTCCCACGGACAGAGGAGCCTGGTGGGCTAGAGTCCATGGGTCACAAAGAGTTGGACAGGACTGAGCACGCATGCACACACACGGCATGCAGCATCACCGTGACAATGCCACGGAACAAGGACTGCGCAGCGTGGACGCTGTCAGCGCCGGCCTCACGTCCATCCCGTCTCCCTCCTTCCCTTGAAGGCTCGGTTTGCTGATCTGGGGCCCACTGTCTGTTGACGGGGGCATCCAAGATTCACTCAGGATCCTTCATTAAAACACAGCGCAATTGTAAAATGAATCAAGAACCTGCTGCTCCAGGGTGGGTGTCCTGGTCCTGCTCGTCCTCAGCTCGCCTCCAAGCCTGGTGATCCAAGCAGAGTGTGAGCCTGCTCGAAGCTCACCTGGGGCGAATGGAAAAGTCATCAGAGCCGCTCGTGTGATTACGGGCACAGTTTCCATGGACCTCATGGGCCCTGTTGGCGCTATAATGAAAGAGGAGCTTGGAAAATCTGTGCCTCCCCAAGCGGCAGGCAGCGGCCTCGCCCTGGTGACAGATGGCTTTATGAGGGGGCCGCTGCCAGACCCTTGGCTCCGGGGGGAGCACGTGGTCATTAGCATCTCTTCCCCTTTGGTGGAGAAGCAGCCATGTCCACGTGGAGAGCTGGCTCTGAAAATAATCGGCAGCGAGGGAGACGTCGCCCTCCTGATGTCACCCAGGAAAAACAAGCTGGAAGGAATTAAAAAAAGAGAAGTTCCCTTGGCTCCTGAAGCCCAAATCACCACGTTATTTCCATGGCAGAGGCAGGTCACAATGTTTCCCAGTGGGGAGAAAGCAAAGCAGGGAACGTGGAACACGATGTCCAGGGGTGCCAACGCTTGGTGAACCGAGGGGAAGAACTGACCGTGGCTGCTTGGCAAGCGTGTTGAAAACAAGCACAGACCAAAGCCTTTTCCCCATCTTTCACCTGTTCAGATTACAGGTGCTCAAATCTGGGGAAGGGAAAACCGTCAGACTGCATGCCTGAGGAACGTATGGTCGGCGGCAAATAGAAAATTGTTTTTTTTTTTTAATAAAACCAAAAGTCTATGAATATTCATATTTAATAGTTAGCCATGGAGACCAATAAAAGTATCATGTTCAAAAGATCTAGGAGTCCACGGTCAGCTGTTCAAACAGAAGCAGACTCAGAGCATCGGCCTCGCAGCGGAGCCCAGACAGCACTTCTCTGGGCATCTGGCATGCGCCATGCCAGCGGTGCTGCGACTGTCTTACGTCAAGGCTTGGTAGGCTTCCCTCATCCTCTGGAGCTTTCCCTGAGTCTGAATGCCTTAGAGAACTTCACTCCTCAGTCCAGTTCAGTCGCTCAGTCGTGTCCGACTCTCTGCGACCCCATGGACTACAGTACCCCAGGCCTCCCTGTTCATCCCTAACTCCCGGAGGTTACTCAAACTCATGTCCATTGAGTCGGTGATGCCATCCAACCATCCCATCCTCTGCCGTCCCCTTCTCCTCCTGCCCTCAATCTTTCCCAGCTTCAAGGTGTTTTCCAATGAGTCAGTTCTTCACATCAGGAGGCCAAAGTATTGGAGTTTCAGCTTCAGCATCAGTCCTTCCCATGAACACCCAGGACTGATCTCCTTTAGGATGGACTGGTTGGATCTCCTTGTGGTCCCAGGGACTTTTAAGAGCCACCTCCAGAACCAAAGTTCAAAAGCATCAGTTCTTCAGTGCTCAGCTTTCTTCACCATCCAACTCTCACATCCATACATGATGACTGGAAAAACCACAGCTTTGACTACATGGACCTTTGTTGGCAAAGCAATGTCTCTGATTTTTAATATCTTAATTTTCTTTCTCTGGTGATGAAGGGCCACAAATGAAGCAGCTTAAACACAGCACGAAGGCATCATCTCAGAGTTATAGACAGGAGCTTAGGCACAGGTTGGCTGGGCCCTCCGCTAGAGGGACACTGAGACAGGGCCCAGGTTCGGATCCTCTGCCGAGCCTACGCTCGTGGGCAGAATTCACTCCTTAGTCTGGACAGAGAGGTCTGTGTTTTCTGGCTGCTTCGAGACCAGGAACGAGCGTCGCCCTCTGGGCCGTCCTCAGGGACCCACCGCCCGGCCGCCTCCCACTCAGCACGGCAGTGTCTGCCCCCGCGGCCAGCAGGGCAGCGCCCTGTAGGAGCTTGTCTTTGTGAGCACCCGCCTGATTAGGTCTGGCCGCCTCCCCGGCCCCTCACATTGATGAACTCAAAATCTATCAAACATTAGGGGCTTGAATGCCACTCGCAGAGCTCCTCACCTTGCCACACGACGCGACCTCATCACAGGTGCCGCCACACGGCGTTCACCACCTCTGTTGCTGAAGCAGGAGACAGGCCTGGGGTCACCCTGCAGCTGGCTCCATGCTGACCCCCGAGACAAATTGCCGATGGAATGAGGCGCCCTGACTGGATGACAAACAGAGCCACCCGCTGCAGCCTTTTTGTGGCCGAGAGGAGCTCCCCGTCTGACCCACAGCGGGGCCTCAGGCCGTCCTCTGACAGGCCGAGCCGTGATATCACCGCAGAGGATTAACGCTGAGGTCTGACCCCTCCCCATGCGTGTCACTGAAGGCACCCGGGGAGGTTCCAAACAGAACCGAGGAGACTCAAATAAGGAATTGTGGATGATGTGACCGTAGGGGAGGGGAAGAGGAGCCGCCCCCACCCAGACCCTGGAAGGTTAGCCCATTACCTCCTAAGGTACCCCTACAAGGCCCAACTGCGCTTCTGCTCAGCACCCTGCCTGCTCTGCAGGCTTGGTCTCTTTGTTGAATTCTTTCTTCTAAAAAGAGAAGGACTTAGGTCCTTTCGCCCACAGAGAACGCTACACTCCAGCAGAGGGGCTCATAAAGGCACGCACACACAGCAGCCCCCGGGGCTCTCTCTGAATTCTGTGTGATACTCGATTTATTCTCTGTTGAGTACAATTTGCATGACTCAAAACTAACCACTTTACAATGTACGATTCAGCGGAAATTAGTGCATTCACAGTGTTGTACAGCAACCACCTCTACCGAGTTCCGAAGTGTTGTCTTTCCACTCTCTTGATATTGCCCTTTGATAAATAAAATGTTTAATTTTGATAAAGCTAATTCTATTGTTTATCTATTTATTGTTTATTTTTTGCTCCTTGTTCTTTTGGAACCTTGTCTAAGAATTCACTGCCAAATTCATGAAGAGTTTAGCACGTTCACTCAGGCCTCTCTGATCCATTTCAAGTCAGTTTTTATGTGTGGTGTGAGACAGGGGTCCACTTCATTTACTGCATGCTCTGTACCTAGTTGTTCCAGAAATATTTGTTGAAAAGATTGTTTGCCAGTAGAAAGCACAGTCCTTTACTGAGACACGGTTGATCAAAGGGCCATGGGTCTATGCCTGATTCTCAGTTCTACCCCCTTCTCCACATGTCTGTCCTCTTGCCCGTCTCACATTGCTTCAATTATGGTAGCTTTGTCCTGAGTTTTCAACTTGTGTAATGTGAATAGCCCAGTCTTTCTCAAGATTCTTTCCGATATTTGAGCTGCCCTATAATTATATGTGAATTTTAGGATCACCTTATGCAAAAATATCCACTGAGATATTGATAAGGGTTGCACTGAATCTGTAGGTTGCTTTGGGTAAGTATCATCATCTTACCAATATTAAGTCTTCCGTGTCATGAACATGAGTTGTGTTTCAATGTATTTAGATTGTCTATAACTTTGATCAGCAATGTTTTGTAGGTTTCACTATACAAGTTAGGCACCTCCTTGGTTAAATTTATTCCTAAGTATTTTAATGGTATTATAAATGTAACTTTTTATTAATTTCCTTTTGTAGATTATTCATTAATTACTAATCTACAGAATACAGCTGATATCTGCTCATTGATCTGGTATTCTATAACTTTGTGTAATTCATTTATTAATTTTAATTGTTTTGTTGATTCTTTTGGATTCTTTAGGATTTTATATGAATAAGATCATGTCATCTGCAAATATAGATAGTTTTACTTCTTTGTTATCAATTTGTATGACTTTTATTCCCTTTTTTTGTGTAATTGCTCTCTAGAACTTCCTGTATTAGCATCCTTGTCTTATACTTGATCACAGGGAGAAAGCTTTTTATTTCACTGATGACTAGGTTATTAGCTGTGGGTTTTTCATAATGTCCTTTACCATGGTGAGGATGTTAGAGCCTATTCCTACTTTGATTGTTTTGTTTTTAATCATGAAATGGTACTGGATTTTGTCAAACGATTTTTCTTCATCAGTTGAGATGATCATGTATATTTGTTTCCTTTCATCCTATTAATGTGGTGTATTACATTGGTTGATGTTATTGAATTGAATTACTCTTGCTTTGTTGGGGTAAACCTCATGTGATCCTGATGTTTAGTAGTCTTAAAGGCTGCTGGCTTCAGCTTGTTAGCATTTTCTCGATATTTTTGCACAAATATTAAAAATGTTTATTCATCTACAGTTTTCTTCTAATGTCTTTGTCAGGCTGCATTTATTATCCGGGTAATGCTGGCCTTGCAGAATGAGTTAGGAAGTGTTCCTCCCTCCTTGATTTCCTGAAGAGTTTTATTAATAGTAGGGTTGGTGTTAACTCATTTTAAAATGTTTGGTAAAACCCACTAGTGCAACAGTCTGGTCCTGCACTTTTCTTCACTGGGAGATTTCTGGTTTTGTTTTTCATTACCAGCTCACTCTCATTGCCTTTGTATTTCTCTATTTTTAATTATAAATGCCTAGCTGATGTAGTTGGAACTTAACTGAGACACTGTTTCCTTCTCTCTTTGGCCAAAACCCTGGCATTATGAGTCCACTGTGGCAGAGGCATCATTTTGTTTAACAGGAAGGCCGCGTCAGAGTGCAGGGGGCTCTAGCAGTTCACGCAGCTGCTGCTGCTTGGAGCGAGAGAGCAGATAACTTGCCAGCTCGAAACTGGAAGCTACAGGAAACCGTTACCGTTATTATCTTAGAGGTACCGAAGCTTGAGTGATTCAGAAGATAAAGCAACTATAAGGAATCCATGTCTGTCTCATAAACACTAAAAGGGAGACAAGCAATTAAGAAAATGTACCTCTCTCCATAAAAGGGAAGGAATATAAATTTCAACTTCTCTAAGAGACTGGACTGCTTTCTCAAACTAGGTCATCCACTAGGCAGTCAGCTACAGAAATAACTAATAGATGCATTTCCTTAAAAACAACGCAACTGTGAATAAAAATCTAATTTATGGCTCATGAAAATGATACCCATTATCTAACATAAATTACAATTCAAATTTACAAAATTACAATATCGTCCAGGAGCTTAGAATACTTATGAAGGAGTCAGCATATATTAAATCTTTCCTTTCTTCCCCAACAAGAGTAGACAGTGAGAAAGGCTTCACGCTTCCATCATGGAGAGGGAGTCATTTCTGTGAGGAATCCAATCTCTTTTTCCACAGGGAAATGGACTCAGTCCACTGGAAAGGATTCCACGTTGTTTCCAAAACAACTTCTCTTTTTCTTTGCCTAAGACTCCTCCAGCAGAAGGCTCTGAGCCCTTTCAAGAGTCCAGAGTCAAAGCAGTATCCATGTAATAGACATCTTCAAACGAAATGCTCGAGCCAGCACCTCGACTTGCAGAAAAGTAACTTTATTCGCAGACTGGGTCCATTCTGGTGGACAAAGAGCAGCAGGCGCGACCCGAACCACCGGTGCCTGGCTACAGCATGCAGTCCGTGCAGACTAGCTGCAGCAGACGATGGCCTTCCTACTCTGGAGGCAGGAACACTCATAGTGTGGTCCTGGCAGGGTCGTCTTGCTCTGTGTGGACCCCAGTCAAGTCACTTAACCTCTGCGCCTCTTGTATTAGGACAAAAATGCCCACATGCTCATTTGGCAGATGGAAAACATAAGGTTGACAAAATGCTTCAAAAGCCACAGACATAAGCAAAGTCAAGTCTGCAAGGATGTATATGCAAGTGATGGGCTGGGAAACGTTCCCCCTAAGAAATAAGGAAGGGAGGAGGGGAGGAGGGGCAAGACTTAGGCGATGCTGGGGGAGCTGGAGAGTGTTACTTAGGTCAGGACACCTCTCATCTCAGGCAAGACGGCAGACAGCCCTTGCTAAGGTCCCCACCACGGGCTGTGAACGCCGCAGGTGCTCCAGTTTACTGGGAGCCAAGCAGCTCCAGGCAGCAGGAGCAGTCCTCCAAGGAGTCCAAGATGCAGGTGGCATCTTAGAAATGGACCCCAACCCAAGGGAGGGAGGGCGGTCGCTCTGACGTAACACAGACCTGCTGAGAGTGTCCACCGTATGCACCTTTCTCAGCATCCTGTCTCCTTCCCAGACTTTCATTTTTTAACAGTCTTCTAGAAGATTGTCTAGACAGTGTTGTTTTATCCTGTAGATACAGTCACTGCTATTTAAAATCAAGATGCTTTAATAATTGCAAACCAATTATGGTTCCAAAACTCAGCATAAAGCTTAAAGATTCCATAACAAAATAGCCTTTCAAAATGCTTCCATGTTTCGCTTAAGTTTGCAGTAAGGGAAAAATATTTTTCTTTAAACCTATATCAGACCGATGTGAAAGCAATTTAGACCATGTCTACCTATGTTCTAGTACGCAAAAGATACATTTACCATCCCTGCCATAATTCAAGTAAAATATAACTTGTCCAGAGAAGCACATCAAGAAACAGAGGCATGCTTCTCAGGCGTCACTGTGTTTTAGGCTTCCTGAAATTGGACACTTTCAAGAAGGTTTTTAACATCTCCATATGAGATAGAGTTTGGAGGGAATCACTGATCCCAAGAGTCTTAGGACATGGGCCAGCGGATGGGGAGGATGCGCCAACGGGTCCCTGTGGGGTAATCAGTCACCACTCATTTGGGAAGCGCACTCAGCGTCTGTGTCATCTGAGGGTGAGAACTTCAGTATTCCTCAGCCTCAATATGGGTGCTGTCTAGCTCTGCGGACTTCCATTTCAGATGCAGACAAAGAAGGGGTCTTTGCTAGAAGTATCCCAACTCGTCAGAAATCAAAGGTAGGGAATTTTATAGAAGCATAAATGTTTCCACCACAAAACTAGCACACAGGACAAACGAGATCCCTGCGCGTTTTTACCCAGAACAAAGACGGAGACAGGATTACGACTCAACTGAAACGCGTGTGCCGTGTTGCAGGAGACCTTGTCTGCAAAGCAGAAACAGAGACACGGGCGTAGGGGACAGACGTGGACACCAAGGGGATGCGGGTCACTGGGAGCCCGGGGTCGGCGCGACGACATGTGGACGGAACGCCCGGCGAAGGAGGACCTGCCGCGCAGCCCAGGGGCTCTGCTCGGCGCCCTGCGGTGACCGGAACGAGAAGGAAGCCAGACGGAGCGGGTGTACCGTCTGGACGGCCAGTGCATCATCCTGGATGGAGGAAGCGGATGGGGCACTGTAGCCTACACTCCGATAGAAACAGATTTGAATACAATAAATGAATAAATAAATAAATAAAATGTTTGACAGGACGGTCTTAGTGAACAGAATGAGACCTGCTTATGTCTCATGCCTAAATGCTGACAATTATTGTCCTCCATGAGTTTTCCATTTGTTTTCTTAGAGGATGACATGGAACTGCCACTTTGATTGGAAAAGGCTAAATCGATCTCTGTTTGCAAGCTGCAATCAAAATAAGCATACACGTGGTGATGGCAGTTACCAGGGGAGAGGAAAGCATTTAAGGAACCAGTTGGGTGAAAAATTAAGTAAAGCAATCACAAGGAAGTACTTAAATTTCTCCAGGGTGTGCAGAATGACTATGAGAAAGAGATGGTTCAGAAACAGAGGGAGTGATGCTTCTCCGTCATTCTTCACGTCTGGCCCAGCCTGTGAAAAGCTCATGGGCCCCATCAGAAGACGGGGCTGGATTCCAGCTTCCCCTTCTGAGCTGCTCATCCTGGCGCAATTCATTTCAGCATCTCTTGTCTTGGGATTCTTCCTAATTTACCTAACTTAAACTCTTAATTTTTACTTACATCACTTATTTACACAGATGAGGAAACCGAGGGTCAGAGATATGAAGTACCTGATCCAAGATGGTAAATGGTGAAGGTGGATCCTGTTTCAACAAGATTTTAGGTCAGCTGTTTCCAGTGTCTTATCCGATTTACTTACATCACTTGATTATTAAAAAGAATGTGGCTTGGAAAGTCACTCTTAAGGCTGAACATTTAATAATTATCATAATTTCTTCTTTGAGATAGTAAAGTTCAAAACACAACAAGACTCTCTGGAGCCTAGACAGAGTGATGTCATCCACTATGGTAGCCACCAGCCATGGCTATTTCAATGTAAATAAATTCATTTTTTTTTAAATGACAAACTCCTCACTTGCAAGAGTCGTATTTCACGTGCTCAAGAGCCACATATGGCTCCTGGCTACAAACTGGAGCAGGAATAAAGAACGTTTTCCTCATCACAGAAATTTCCACTGGATGTTGATGTTGCAGGCTAGAGTCTAGATTCAAGGCTTCTGGCATTGTATTCTACAGTCGCTAATGTTTTATCTGTGTGTTTTTGTGTTACTCCTAGGCGTGGTATTTTCGCTTACTCTCATAACCACAGACGACAGTGCTCATCTTTAAGCATTTTGTCAGGTATGCAGCAACACAGAAACAACACTGCAAAATAACAAATAACCCCAGTGGTTTGGAAACACAGACATTTTCTCTCATCATTTGAGAAGCCTGGGAGACTTGCTAAAATGCAAACTCCAGGCAAGATGTTGCTTAGAGTCTTCTACAGACAAGAAGACAAGAAGAGATGACACCAGATATTAAGACACTCCATAATTACTAGCTTTTCCCCCTTGTTGCTGCTTTCTTACACAAAGTGGGGAATATGTAGACAGAGCAAGTGCCACGTTGGACAGAAGCAAAGGTGTGCTTCCTATTGACCCCTGGAGGCAGAGTGATGGAGGTATCTGATACTCATGAAGGTGGCTTGTGACTCTAAGGGGTTTGAATTTTCAAGCTGTTCAGAGGAGACTCTCCTCCCCAGCCTTCTGTTCACTGGACCACCTCTTCCCCTTCGACATGAATCGTGTGGGAAAGCAGTACCACAGGCTGATAACAGAGGAGCAGGGAGTCTGTGGGGTGGTGTTGAAAAACTAGGTATCCAAATTAGAGTAATTCAAACTAGATGTGTGTGTGTGTGTGTGTGTGTGTGTGTGTGTGTGTGCACGCGCGCGCCCCATGCGTGCTCACAGAGGGGGTGAGAGACAGGCAAGGTTGTGTGCTTGTGTAAGTGATGTGTGTGAATTCATTCCCAATGTGTAAATGCGGGGGTTTAGGTATGGAATTTGGTCACTGTGTGGACTCAAACCAGTCTCTGAAAGGCTGATCCTCAACGATTCATGTTTACAGATATGAGACCCACCAGTTAATAGTGTCCGTCCAACCCAAGTCAAGTAGCCGGTTTGTTGCGATTAGGAGAAATCACAAAAGAACACTCCATGGTTCGGAGATTTGTTTCTGCCCGTGTGACCTAGCCCCGTGGCTCCCCTGGAGGCCACTGTCGTTTATAAAATGAATAAGCTGAGCCGTCCTGGGCCATCCCACCTCTGACATTTGGATCCTCCCTGCCACAAGTTTCTGCAGAGCTGCCAGGCCTCCAGCAGTGCGGACAGGACTGGATCCCTCTTTACCCTGGCCCATCTGTCAAGCGGAGGTGATGATGAGCAGGGAAACGGCCCATCACACAGACGAAGGGAAAGCAGGCTGCGGCTCAGAGCATGGGAGCTCAGAGAAGACGGAGCATTTTCCCTGGATAATTAGCATGTGGCGGAAATGCCTGCTGCGGGCTGCTACTATTTAGATCCCCTAGACCACAAGATGGGAATCTGAGAGACATCACTTTCAATGTGTTTTGCAAACCATAAAATATTATGCCTATAAATCGATAGCATTGGATATACAGCCTTACATGTGACCTTGTTTTCATCTGCCCCGTGAGACTGATGTACCAGCCCCTCGGCCCAGCTTGTGCATCTGTTCCTCAAGTGGGGCTCGCCTTCCTACCTTCCTTTCTTCTCCCCTTTTGTTCCCTCCATCCTTCCTTTGTTCCTTTGTTTGTTACACCGGTCTAGACTCCTTTTGCATTTCCTACCTGAAAAGAGGATGTTAGCACACAGGTGTCAGGAACACTCCTGCTGATCCCGATCCAACACGGCTTCCTCAGAGCCTTGCTCACTCTTTCTAAAGTAGGAGGAGAATCACTGGCAAGCCCCTCCAAGAATTCCAATTTACCAGAGTCCACTTTCTCCATTAAATATAATACCACCACTTTATACTAGTTAATTAGGACTGGAAGAAATGATATGGGCCAGAAAGAGGTTGTTTTATGGTTCACTGAGGTCATCATAAAAGTATACGTGAATCCAGTGCTATTTTTATAGGAGAATAGAGCTGTCGTTCCTCTAAACCACACACACTTAATTTTTTACAGATTTTTGTCATCAGTGCAAAATCTGTGTCATTTCACAGTAATGACAACTAATTTCCCAATAGACTCAGAAAGCTTGTGTTTTTATCTCCCTGTATTAGTGGCCTCCCGACCCTCACGGTCAGAAAACTTACCTGAGGCTTGTTTTTAAAAATGCAAACCCTGTGATCTTTCCCTTGACCTGAAATAAGACTCTCAAGGAGAAAAAGCCGAGACGCTGCCTGTTCAGAACATCGGCAGTAATTCTTATAATAAGAGCCGAGTTTGGAGACCCTTCGTTTATCTCCAGAATGGAAATGTCACTGCCCATGTGTGCTTTTTCTGAAGCCAATGCCCGTCTTTCTCCTGTTTTCCTGATGTGAATCTAACCCATTCCATAGTCCACACTGTTGTGGGGAATCAGAAGAAAGAGAAAATGAAGGATTTAGCATAGTATTATCCAATAAAAGCCTAATGCCAACCACATGCGTACTTCTCAAATTGCCAGAAGCCATATTTTAAAAACTGGAGGAATAGTTGAAATTAGTCTCAACAGTACGGTCCATATAACTCAATATGTCCAAAGCACTGCTATTTAAGATGTAAATAAAAGTGTCTCGGAAGACACTGAAGAACTCTTCTGAACACATGAGAAATATTAGCATTTTTCCCAGAAGTAACAGGGAGCTCACTATGATCTCTCCTCTATGACAGGCTTCTGAGCTAGTTAAAAATAGGTCTTCTGGTTTCCTGCATTTCTTGCCACTTGTTATTGGACATTGGCCTGTTATTAACACAGGGCGTGATGAAATTATGAGTAGAAATCCATGATTAGGAAAAAGTTTGGGAAGGTTTGACCATGGGGACTGAAGCTGTTAACAGGGTCATCTTGACTTTGCTAAGTTCGGAGTCGAGAACACCAGAAAGCGGTTTGCTTTGACTCAGAATGTCTCCAAACACTGTCAGAAACTTTTGGCACTGTCCACAGACAGGAGCTGCATTGTGCTGATAAGAAATAGAAAGTAATTTCTTACATATAATATATAAACACTTTAAATTGATTTTTAAATCTGCTCTTTCCAAATTGTCTGTTCCAGAGCTCAGCCTGATATTCTCATTGCCCAGAAAGTCAATCAGGATGGCCAGCGCATGCCAAGCACACAAGCTTGTCTCCCCGTGACCTATAAGAAAACGTATGATTGCCCATCTGCTTCAGACACAAAAGCTTTATCAGACGCTGGATTCCACCGGAAGACAAAAGCTGCGGTCACCCGGCAGTTTCCATAGACATCTTCTGAAGTGGGTTTTGCTACAACCTACAGGTCTCTTCCCAAAGGAAACAATTCATCTAGGTAATTTTTATAAGGGAGGGAAAATATTTGTAGAAAACCAAAAGTTTTAGAAATAAAGAACAAATAAATAATTAAGAAATACAGTAAACATGTTAGGGAAACATAAAAAATTATGTATTTGAACGTATTATCATATGCATTAATAAAATCATATATGACATAGGCAAACATATAATTTATGAAAACTTGAACATGCCAAAGATCAAAGATAAGCTAGTGGCTGAGTATTTTCATACATTTATTTTAATGTGACTAACTTAATAGTCATGTGAGCTATATTTTACATATATGTATATGCACATGTATATGGAGTAGGAGATGACAACCCACTCCAGTATTTGTGCCTGGAAAATCCCATGGACAGAGGAACCTGGTGGGCTACCAGGCCATAAAGAGTCGGACATGACTGAGAGACTGAGAACATGTACACACATATGTTACACATATATATGCAATTGTGAGTATTAATCTTTTAAAAATATGTATACAATAGCAAAATGCTATAAACCATGAAAACCATGATTTTTCTCAAGTAACGTAAATGTTAAAGATAAAGACAAGAAAAAGTTGAAGAGCTTAGTTTATTTATTAAGGAGCTTTTTTTAACTTAGAAAAATAAAATGCTCATCTATTCACTCTGCTTGCATGTGAAATAAAAGTGACACAGTATAAATAAAGGCGTATTGGAATTATTTCAGATGCATGAAAAAAAAAAGTCAAGGACACTTGAAGGATTGAATTAAATAAATACAGGCAAACTTGTGTTAAAAAAAAAAAAAAAAAGCCGTCCCAAAATATCAGTCTCTTTACAAGAGGCCCTGAGGGTTCAAACCCTGCGAGCAGCCTGCCCGCCTCGGGCAAGCCCCAGAAGCCAGGCCCCCGCTCCCTGCTCTGCGCCGGGGCCTCCTTGAAGGCGGGCAGTTGTGCAGGAACCATCCCGCCCTGTGCTAGAGACTGGCATCCATCTCACACAGGCAGGCCCGGCCCTGCGCTGGCAGAGGCTGTTAGGAGAGCTTCCTGGCTGACCGTCTCTGCCCCACAGGAACCTAAGCAAATACTTTTCTGGCCCTTGGTCAGCGCCCAGCGACACAGACGGTCCTGGGGGCTTGGGTGGTGGCTCCTCCCCTGCCGACACCAAGGACAGCGAGGGGGCAATCGCCAGCTCCCCAGCTAGACGGCCGGGAGGGATGATGCATCGGGAGCATCTGGGGAAGCGAGGCTGTCAGTCAGGGTGAGAAGTCCCAGGGCACACCTTGGAGCCGCTCCTGCGTGAAACCAAGCAGAACCAAAGTGGCACAAGCCTGGAGACCTGAACACCGTCCAGCTCTCAGACCAGCCGCTGCCAGGCACACAAGCAGACAGGCGAAAATAAACGGTACTTCAAAGGCTTTTAAAATGAAATCGCTGTTTGAACTACAGCCCACAAAGACACGTATTCTAAACTTCAAGGGGTTGTTGGCATGCTGCAATAGATGACTTAAATAGGAACCAGAGTCTCATAACCTAACATGTCCGGGATACGATGAGAAATTGCTCATCATCTCTAGAACTAGGAAAATCTCAACTGGGATGAGGGATGAACATCAAAGGAGGCCGAGCGCCGTGATGACTCACACGCTGGAGTTCTCGATGAAGTCCTTGAAGCGGCTATCATAAAATGCTCCAGCAAGCTGTTATACATGTGCATGGAGGAAAGAATAAAAGTCTCAGCAAAGGAAAAGTAATTGAAATTCAGGAACATGTCAATAATAAACAAGAGCAACAGAGACGGTAAATATCTGGGTAAATACAAAAACTGTTCTCACTTTAAATTTAAAAATTACTTTTGATGAATAAAATCAAAGATTATAATATTGTCTGATGTGGTTTTCACTGCATGTACAAGTAATATTTAAGGCAATCTTGTTACAAAGGTGGAAGTGGGAGAGAGGCCTCAAGATGGGTAAGGTGGTTACATTCACCTTGATGGGATAACTTACTGAAACAAGATCATACATTGAGATAACTTGGAAACATATGTAACCTCTAGAGCAACCACTAACACCACTGTGAAGGTACACATTCAAAAACAATGAAGACAAGTTAAGACTGAATAGGAAAATATTAACAAGGAGGCAAAGCAGGGCAGAACATAAAACACAAAGGCAATAAACAGGAAACCAACAGATAACCAGAGCAGAGCTATAAGCAGGAAGGAAATTAACTTAGAGTAAAAAAAAAAATCTTTCTGAAATAAAATATCTAGGCACAGATTCATACATTATTCACTGGAGGATTCTCCCAAACATTTCAGGAAGAAATAACTCCATTTTACACAATCTCTTCCAACAAATAGAAGAGAAGGGAACATTTCTCAACTCATTTTATGAGACCAGCATGTCTCATAACCAGCATGTCTGATACCAAAACCGACAAAGACAATACAAAAAAAAAATACAGACCAATATCCTCCATGAATATTGAAAGAAAAATGGTCAATTAAAAAACTGGCAAATTCAGCAATATATGCAAATAAAAATACACCATGAGGAAGTAGAATTTATAGCAGGAGTGAGAGGCAGGAACAATACTTACAAATCAATTAAAGATAAAAATGACACAAGTGTATCAACTGATGTGGAAAAAGGACTTGTTATTCATGATGAAAAGAAAAATGTTATGTTTATTTTTTAAAAGCCTATATACTTGTATGTATGCATATATACATACTACACTCACACAAATATGTATCTATATTAAATAATGAAAATGTATAAGTTGCTTACCTATGGGGAAGAAATGGAACACGGTAGAGAGACGAGAGATTAAAGCTGGGTTATCTGAATTATCCTTGTTTACGAATTTGGTTTTGCATCCATATAAATGTTTTACATATTTATTAAACAGAATGAATCAAAGGAAACTAGCTATATGTCAAGCTGGACACTTACCTATGCTAATAAGATTTATTTCAGTGAGTTTGAACAAAGGGCTTTGAGTACACATATTTAGTGAATATATTCAAAGGATCTATTTGCCACTTCCACTGTATAATCATAAGGGGTAATATTTAGGTTATACCTGAATAGCCTAGTGGTTTTCCCTACTTTCTTCAATTTGATCCTGAATTTTACAATAAGGAGCTCATGATCAGGGCCACAATCAGCTCCAGGTCTTGTTTTTGCTGACTATATAGAGCTTCTCCATCTTCAGCTGCAAAGAATGCAAACAATCTGATTTTGGTATTGACTATCTGGTGATGTCCATGTATAGCGTCATCTCTGTGTTGATGAAAGAAGGTGCCTGCTATGACCAGTGTGTTCTCTGGGCAAAACTGTGTTAGCCTTCACTCTGCTTCATTTTGTACTCCAAGGTCAAGCTTGCCTGTTACTCCAGGTATCTCTTGACTTCCTACTTTTGCATTCCAGTCCCCTATGATGAAAAGGACATTGCTTTTTGCTGTTACTTCTAGGAGGTCTTGTAGGTCTTCATAGACATTCAACTTCAGCTTCTTCAGCGTGAGTGGTTTGGGCACAGACTTGGATTACTGTGATACTGAGTGGTTTCCCTTGGAAAAGTACCAAGATCATTCTGTCATTTTTGAGAGAGCAACCAAGTACTGCATTTCAGACTCTTGTTGACTATGAGGGTTACAGCATTTCTTCTAAGGGATTCCTGACCACAATAGTAGCTATGATGTTAATCTGAATTAAATTATACCATTCCCATCCACGTTAGTTCACCGATTCCTAAAATGTCAGTGCTCACTCTTGCCATCTCTTTAACCACTCCAATTTGCCTTGATTCATGGACCTCGCATTCCAGTTTCCTATGCAACAGTGTTCTTTACAGAATGGGGCTTTACTTACGTCACCAGACACATCCACAACTTGGCATCATTTCTGCTCTGGCTCAGCCTTTTCATTTTTTTCTGGAGCTATTTCTCTGCTCTTCTCCAAAAGCATATACGATATCTACCGACTTCATCTTTGAGTGTCATATCTTTGTGTCTTTCCACACTGTTCATGGGGTTCTCAAGGCAAGAATGCTGAAGCAGTTTGCCATTCCCTTCTCTAGTGGACCACGTTTTATCAGAACTCTCCACCATGACCCAGCCGTCTTGCGTGACCCTTATAGAGCACAGCTCATAGTTTCATTGAGTTAGAAAAGAATGTGGTCCATATGATCAATTTGGCTAGTTTTCTGTGATTGTGGCTTGCATTCTCTCTGCCCTCTGATGGTTGAAGATAAGAGGCTTTTTCAAGCTCTCTGGTGGGAGAGACTGAAGGTTGGACCATAAAGAATCTGAGTGATGAAGAACTGATGCTTTATAACTGTGGTGCTGAAGAACACTCTTGAGGGTCCCTTGGACTGAAAGGAGATCAAACCAGTCTATCCTAAAGGAAATCAACCCAGAATATTCATTGGAAGGATTGGTGCTGCAGTTTAAGCTCTAATATTTTGCCCATCTGATGTGAAGTCGGTTCATTAGAAAAGACCCTAATGCTGGGAAAGACTGAAGGCAGGAGGAGAAGGGAGAGAGAGAGAATAAGATGGCTGGAAGGCATCATCAACTCCATGGCCATGAGTTTGAGCAAATTCTGGGAGATAGTGAAGGATAGGGAAGCCTGGCATGCTGCAGTCCATGGGATCCATCTCATTTCTGTCACCCCCTTCTCCTCCAGCCTTCAATCTTTCCCAGCATCAAGGTCTTTTCCAATGAGTTGGCTCTTCACATCAGGTGGCCAAAGTATTGAAGCTTTAGCTTCAGCAACAGTCCTTCCAGTGAATAGTCTAGGTTGATTTCCTTTACAACTGACTGGCTAGATCTCCTTGCCATCCAGGGGACTCTCAAGAGTCTTCTCCAGCACCACAGTTCAGAAGCATCGGTTCTTCAGTGCTCAGCCTTCTTTATGGTTCAACTCTCACATTCATAAACGACACTGGAAAATTCATGGCTTTGGCTATAATGACATTTGCTGGCAAAGTGACGTCTCTTCTTTTTAATATGCTCCCTACGTTTGTCAAAAATAAAAAGCTTGGAAGCTTTCCTCCCAAGGAGCAAGCGTCTTGCATTTGATGGCTACAGTCAGTGTCCACAGTGAGGTTGAAGCCCAAGAAATAAAATCTGTCACTACTTCCACAGATTGCTAATACATGGCGCTAATTAATCACTCTGAACACTGATAAGGGAGAGGAGATTGGGACTGACATAGACACACTGCTAATACTGTGTGTGATCGACAGGGCGGCCCCGATGGCTCGGTCGGCAAATGACCTGCCTGCAGTGGAGGAGGCCTGCGTTCCATTCCCTGGTCAGGTTGATCCCCTGGAGAAGGGTATGGCTACCCACACCAGTATTCTTGCCTGGAGAATCACAGGGACAGAGGAGCCTTGCGGGCCACAGTCCACGCAGCAGAAAGAGTCAGACACCACTGAGGGACGGACGCAGACAAACAGGCACACACGTCTAACGGACGCCTAGTGGGGACCTACTGTGCAGCGCAGGGGGCTCCACTTGGCTCTCTTTGCTGACCTGGATGGGAAGGAGATTCACAAGGGCGAGGTCTATGCACCATCTGCCTCTGTGTGTGAACTGTATTTCAGGAAACCAAGCTACTGATGAGGTACCTCTTAATCAAGGAATTTCAGCTAATTAATGCAGAAAGAAAGAACATTGCCTTTTTGCAAACTCTAGTGAAATTATATACATAGACAATGATAAATTTTCCCCAAATTATCTAGAAAAAGATTGATTGATGATGAAATGTATGATGAATGGATTAAAATTAAAAAAAACTAAACCCATGATCAATTTTAACATGACAGAAAAAGAGATAATCAAATATTTTATACCTTCTGACAGAATGCAGTAGAAGGTACACAGAAGCACCTAAAAAAATATTTTGGCAAAAAAAAGAAAAAAAGCTGTCCTAAACCTCATCAGCTGTATAGATATAAGTACTAGTTTAAAAGACATATAGAGCACAGAAGGACAAATTAAAAGCCACCAAAGGAATGTAATCACTCAATCTGTACACACAAAAATAACCTGATTTCTTTAATTAAAAAAAAGAAACTCTTATAGATAAAAGAGACCTACTAACTAAATGCTATGTTTTGGTCTTGTTTGAAATTTCATTTAAATAATCAATTGTCAAAATATATTAATGGGATAATTGAGGAAATCTGAACACTAACTGGATATTTGATGGCATTAAGGGATTATCTTTGTATTGAAATGTGATCACGATAAGGCATCATTTTTTAAATAAAGAGCAATTATCACTTAGTTGTAGTTTGCATTTTTTCTAGACTAAAAATGTATTTCATAGTAGTTGCTTGAAACAATTCTTTAGGGCATATGGGATAGTGATACAACCTCTGTTAGGACACAGGATCACACTGGGGAAGCTGGGTAAAGAGCATTTGTTATACTACCTCCTCTTTTCTGGATATATTTTTTAAGATTCTATATTAATAGAAAAAGTCATACCAGGTTGAAGAGGATGCCAGAAGGAAGGAGGGAGATTAAAGATGGAATAAGGGACGAGGTAACGGAGAACAAGGGGATGAATCTGGACCAACATCACCACAAGTGATAAAAGAACTGAAGTTAGGGTAGAGAGCCACACATGAGCTATTGGAAGGCGACTGTCGATAATAAGTTCTTGAGAAAGAAGAATGGAACTGGCGGAATCAACCTACCTGACTTTAGGCTATACTACAAATCCACAGTCATTAAGACAGTATGGTACTGGCACAAAGACAGAAACATAGATCAATGGAACAGAATAGAAAGCCCAGAGATAAATCCACGCATCTATGGACACCTTATCTTTGACAAAGGAGCCAAGAATATACAATGGAGAAAAGACAACCTCTTTAACAAGTGGTGCTGGGAAAACTGGACAGCCACTTGTAAAAGAATGAAACTAGATCACTTTCTAACACCATACACAAAGATAAACTCAAAATGGATTAAAGATCTAAGCATAAGACCAGAAACTATAAAACTCCTAGAGGATAACATAGGCAAAACACTCTCTGCTATAATCCAAAGCGGGATACTCCATGACCCACCTCCCAGAATATTGGAAATAAAAACACGAATAAACAAATGGGACCTAATTAAAATTAAAAGCTTTTGCACAACAAAGGAAACTATAAGCAAGGTGAAAAGACAGCCTTCAGAATGGGAGAAAATAATAGCCAATGAAGCAACAGACAAACAATTAATCTCAAAAATTTACAAACAACTCCTGCAGCTCCATTCTAGAAAAATAAACAACCCAATTAAAAAGTGGGCCAAAGAACTTAACAGACATTTCTCCAAAGAAGATATAAAAATGGCTAACAAACACATGAAAAGATGCTCAACATCACTCATTATCAGAGAAATGCAAATCAAAACTACAATGAGGTACCACTTTACACCAGTCAGAATGGCTGCCATCCAAAAGTCTACAAGCAATAAATGCTGGAGAGGATGTGGAGAAAAGGGAACCCTCTTACACTGTTGGTGGGAATGCAAACTAGTACAGCCACTATGGAAAACAGTGTGGAGGTTCCTTAAAAAGCTGCAAATAAACCTGCCATATGACCCGGCAATCCCACTGCTGGGCATATACACTGAGGAAACCAGAATTGAAAGAGCCACGTGCACCCCAATGTTCATCGCTGCATTGTTTACAATAGCCAGGACATGGAAGCAACCTAGATGCCCATCAACTGACGAATGGATAAGAAAGCTGTGGTATATATACACAATGGAATATTACTCAGCATTAAAAAAAAATTCATTTGAAGCAATTCTACTCAGATGGACGAAACTGGAGCCCATTATCCAGAGTGAAGTAAGCCAGAAGCAAAAACAACAATACAGTATATTAACACATATATATGGAATTTAGAAAGACAGTAATGAGAACCCAACATGGGAGACAACAAAAGGAACGCAGATGTATAGAATAGACTTGTGGACTTTGTGGATGAGGGTAAGGGTGGGATGATATGGGAGAAGGGCATTGAAGCATGTTAATTGTCATGTGTCTAATCAATCGCCAGCCCAGGATTGATGCTCGGGACTGGTGCAGCGAGATTTCCTGGGGGGAGGGAGGAGGGAGGGGGGACCGGGAGGGGAAGCATATGTAAACCCATGGTGATATCATGACAATGTATGGCAAAAACAATAATAAAAAAATAAATAAATAAATAAATAAATAAAAGAAAGCTGAAAAAAAAAAAAAAAGAATTTGCCTGTCAATGCAAGGGACATGGGTTCGATCCTTAATCTGGGAAAATCCCACATGCTTTGGGGCAACTAAGCCCATGAGCTGCAACAACTGAAGCCCATGCGCCCTTGAGCCTATGCTCTGCAGCAAGAGAAACCACTGCAATAAGAAGCCTGTGCTCCACACTAGAGTAGCCCCCGCTCACTGCAACTAGAGAAAGCCCATGCAGAGCAAAGAAGACACAGCACAGCGAAAATAAATAAATGGCCCCAATGCAAGAAGGACACTCTGACTCCCCTTTCTGTCTCTCTGAGAGCAAGAAATAAGTCACTCATGTGAAAGTGCACTCCTGCACCTGGAGGCAGAAGGACACCCTTATCACCAAAGACAAGAAATGTAGGGCCAGGATGCCTATGGAAGCAAACCTGTTTGGGCATCACCAACTCATGGACATGAGTTTGAGCAAGCTCCAAGAGTTGGTGATGGACAGGGAGGCCTGGTGTACTGCAGTCCATGGGGTCTCAAAGACTCAGACACGACTGAGAGACTGAATTGAACTGAACTTAATATACCCAAGCCCACACTCTGTTCATATTTGCCACTAACTGGGCACCGAGAACCTCAGTTTCTTTGTCCTTCTTGGTTCCTCACAAATGTACTATTTCTTTGTCTAAAAAATACGAAAGCTGCCTCCTTTGGCCACTTCATGGATCCCCCATTTCTATGGACGCTCCATGGGCATGAATTAAAATTTGTTTCTTTTTCTCCTGTTAAAAAAAAAAAAAAAGTTCTAAGGGCTCATGTTTGTCTGGAATGGAAATAACATAAGTGTACACTTGACTATAACAAATATAGCTTCCCCAGTGGCTCAGGGTGGAGAACCTGCCTGCAGTGCAGGGAGTGCAGAAGATGCAGGTCTGATCCCTGGGATGGGACCATCCCCTGGGGAAGGGCCTGGCCACCCACTCCAGCGTTCTTGCCTGGAGAGTCCCATGGACAGAGGAGCCTGGCGGGCTACGGTCAACGGGGTCGTAGGAGTCGGACACGACTGAGCGGCTGAGCACACAGTGGGCACGTAGTCAATATGCTATTAAATTGTTTTCAAGTAACCACTAAAAAAGGTAGAAATAGAGAAAAAAGAGTTAGAAAAGGGCAAAAAGAACTAAAACATAAAAGACACAGAATAAATAAAAAGCATGTGGATGAGATGCTAGAAATGAATTCGAAGGTATCAATAGCCACAATCAATGAAGATAGACTAAATTCTAGAATTTAAAAAAAAGACTGTCAGACAAGATTGGAAAACAAAATAGTTATATGCTTTTTAACAGAAACTTAAACCTAAGACAAGATAATACAATAAGTCTGAAAGTAAAATGATGGTAAAATAAATACCAGCCAAAAGAAAATCTGCTGCTCTTACAAGAATATAAGAAATATTTTGCTACACAAAAATATTAATAGACAGTAAAACATACTACACAAATGCAGACCATTTCCCAGGAGGAAACAAGTCAGATAACATAAAATATCAAATTAGAGTTAGAAATCAAAATTTGAAACAGATAGAAGAAGAGACCAATGAATCACCATAACATAGAACTATGTTATATAAATGTACCTTTTAGTAATAGATTAAACATATAAAAATTTTACACATAAAATTTTTATATGTTTAATATAAAACACTAATATAAAGATATAAAAATTTTAATGAGTCTAATATTAAACATAGAAAACAGATCCTTTTTTACTGGTAAAAAGTAGAATGTGCAACATTTTTAATATGTGCTTTATGAAATGGACATATATAAAACACTTTATTCACAAACTGTGGAATATACATTCTTTCCAATCACAGTATAAACAAACAGTATTAGGAATGACTCAAACATTTAAAATCTCAATAAACTGACAGCAATGAACTAAACTGAAACAGCCATTTAAAATATTTAAATGGGCACAGATGGTTTCTGAAAAATGTTTACAAACTTCAATAAATCAATAATTGCTATCTTGTATAAATTCTACTTTCACATAATATTTTACAGGGAAAACTCTAAGTAATCTCAGGAGACAAGGACAGTAGAAGGCATTTGTATTACATGACAGTCAGTCATAAGCTAAGATGGAAAAAATCTTCAACAAGGAGGGTACTTAAAAATGTAAAGTATCATAAATAAGTTGGTTTTATCTCAAAAGAGATTAGTTCAAGTGAAAAATTCATATGTTCCTTCTAATATTGAAAAATTATTAAGCACTTGACAATTTTTAAGTACACTTACATAAAAAAATCCTTCAACCTACTAAAATCTGAAGGAAGCTCTTTCTAACAATAGAAAGTATTTAAAAATCTACACCAAACATCATACTCAGTAACAAAATGCAAAACACATTCACTTTAAAAACAGAAATAATAATGCTGATAAGCCCAGTGGAAAATTTGGTCTAAGACTGAAATGAGCATCCCAGAGCAGAAAAAATATACATCATCAGGTTGTGTACAAAGCTGTTCTTCATCATGGGGCATCAGTGAGAGAAAAAGGAAAATGAAAGTGTTAGTCGCTCGGCCGCGTCTGGCTCTTTACAGCTCCAGGGACTGCAGCCCGCCAGGCTCCTCTGTCCGTGGGATTCTCCAGGCAAGAACACTGGAGTGGGTTGCCATGCCCTCCTCCAGGGCATCTTCCCGACAAAGGGATCGAACCCCAGTCTCCTGCATTGCAGGTGGATTCTTGACTGTCTTAGCCACCAGGGCAGCCCTTGGTAAGCAGGAAAGTGCAGATTCAAATTATAAAGAGATGCCACTCCATGCTCAAAAGGTGGCCACAATTTAAAAGTTGGCTAAACAAAAATGTTGGTGAATTGAGTGTCACCCTCTTCCTTTGCTGGTGGGCATGCACGTCTGTCCAATCACTTTGCAGAACACTGTGTCATGACCTGGAAAAGTGAAACGCATGTATACCCATGGCAGATTCACGTCAATGTATGGCAAAACCAACACGATGATGTAAAGAAAATTAAAATAAATAAACAAAATTTTTTTTAAAAAAGTGAAAGATGCGTGTATCCTATGACCCAGGGATGCTGTTCCTAGGTATATCATCTACAGAAACTAGGGCAAAGGTACAAAGGACGACAGCGTAAGGAAATTGACAGCGGCATTGCTAACAGAGCAAAGTCCGGAAGCAAGTCAAAGGTTTGTAAGATGGCTTAACAGACGGCAGTGCACACCTAGATCTGAAAGAGGCAAGAAAGGGAGGAAGCCACGCTGACCTGCATCGACATGGGTGAGTCTCAAAAACGTAGCGCTGAGGGAAAAACGCAGTGACAGAAGAACGCTCATGGAATCCTGCGCGTGCATAAAGACCAAATGCAGGCAAAAACTGCAGACAGCGCTGTTCAGAGATATGTGCCCATGTTACAAGACGCAAACAAAGGGACAGAAGTGGGTCACGGCAGTTCAGGCCTGCAGTTACCCGGGGCACGAGCGAGAGGAGTTTGCAGTCAGAGGGTAACTCAGGAGACTTCAAAGTGACTGTGAGTCTGCTCCTTTCCAAGCTGCAGAGTGGACACACAGGTGTGTTTTCATTGTCACACTGCCTCCATACATGATGCGTATTTGGGGGGCATTAATGGTATCTTGCATAAAAACCTTCCAACACTGTATAATTAGGGAGCAGGGAAAATTCAAGCATCCTAATTTATGTGGTTGCTTATTCATGCCAAACCTGACGTGATATAAATGAGTAATATACCACTTAGGGGAAACTTCAGATTTAAATCGTTGTGGCCAAATTTTCTCCATGACACTGCTTTGGGTGATGGAAATTCTTATTTTTAGCCCAATCATTGATGTATTCAACTTGCATTCATGACCTGTCCACTACCTACGCCCCCCAAAATCCACACACTACGCGTATATAGCATATAAACACATTTTGTTTTAATTCACTTCTCTTTTCGTCAGACATTACAGGCTCTCTCCTGGGATGCAGTCAAGCGTTTCTATGTTCAGATGAATTTTCTGGCCCAAGGAGATAATTTTGCACACAGTCAATAGCAATATCCCAGAAGTGAACCAGAAAACTCAACGAGTGAAACAAAATTCAATAGCAATATCAGAGCAGAAAAATCCTTAACCACAGAGGGTATGTTTTCTAAAGAACACACCGGTACAGGCAAACAGAGCACAGAGTACCAACGCAAGACCCAAGCTGATGGCGCCGCATTTATCAGGTAAGTTTGCAAGAGGAAAAACAAATCATTCTGCCTCTGTAACTTCCAAGGGGTCTCTTCTTCTGAAGTTTTAAAGACTCAGCTTCTGACCATGGCTCACACAGACCTGTACGTCCAGCCTGAAGTGCAGCCATCACTGGGTTGAGAAGCCGTTCGATTCTCATGCCACTTAACGATGCATGACAGCAAGACGCGGCTGCGAAGAGACGCATGTTGGGCACAGACTGACCTGGTCGTGCCAGACGGTGCAGCTCTGTGTGCCGCCCGCACACAGAATGGTCGTCTGTGCAAACCTACAACTAAAAGGAGACGACAGAAGGGGACCAGCTAAAACACGACCCGTTTCAAGGTTTGTTCTGTCACAGCCCAGAGCGTCACCTGCGGCCCTGGAGCTTCTGAGCAGAACGGCAAGGGCTCAGCCCTCACCTGGCTTGAATGAACTGCATATTTCAGACAAGATATCTATGAGACTTTTATTAAAAAGACTATACAGCAGTGGTGTTTTATGGAAAAAGAAAGCATGCATTTGTCTGTATGCATAAGTAAGAACATGTATAGCTATGAAAATGCTCAGTACCCCAAATCAAGAAAAAACGAAGCTTTGCTCTCCAAGCCAAGCTCACACACATCCCTGCGGGTGTGTACGCCGTGCTGCTGCTGCTGCTGCTTAGCCGCTCAGTCGTGTCCACTCTCTGCGACCCCACGGACTGCAGCCCGCCAGGCTCCTCTGCCCACGGATTCTCCAGGGAAGAACACTGGAGTGGGTGCCATGCCCTCCGGGGGGCGTCTTGAGCCCGAGCTCGGACCCACATCCCTTCACTGGCAGGTGGACATGCGCATCAACACACCTCTGTACACACCTGTATAGACCCATGCCTCACCTGGCCCTGCACCACACGCATACACACGTGTGTATATGTATAGCATATATGTTTTTAACAGGGTACGAACATCCGAGTGGGCTTTCTGGCCAGCCCTATACAACTACCTATGGTTCTGATTCCATCTGTGTAACTACGTATATCTACAGTTATCTAATTATATATACCTGCTGGATCGTCCTTGAGGAACTCAATTCAGGCGGCATACGCATGACTGACCGGCGTTGTCATACGGCCAAAACCAACGCCTTTGATGCCGAGTGGGAGTGGGACGGACTAAGAACTAAAATGAACCGGGAATGATCCCCCCAGTGGCTGGGACCAAAGCAGATGCTCCAATACATGAAAAGCACTGGCAATGGGTGAAAATGGGACAATGGGAGAATTTAAGGAAAAACTAGAAGCCTTTCTAAAACTGACCACTGAGACTCGGTGACAGTTTTTCCACGCTAAGGACGTGTCAGGGAAGCGACCTTTCCATACCATATTGCTGATGGTAACTATAATATGGTAATGTGGCATTTCAAATGCAATTACTTCCATTGACAGTGTTATATATAAGCTCTTTGTAGGAAATTAATATAGTTATATTTCTATGGTGCTCACAGACTTCCCTATATCATTTAAATATTGATTCAACTGTCTATATGAGATTTTTTTCAAAGTTTGTAATTAACAGTACCACCTAGGTCATTTAAAGACGTATTTTTCTTCTAATATTCGCATCTCTTCCCCCAGCCAATATCTGACGAATGCGTGCTGTCACTCAGTCACTCAGTCATGTCTGACTCACATGGACAGCAGCACACCAGTCTTCCCTGTTCTTTCATGATAAACGCATACATTCGTGCAAACAGGAAAAAGAACAGGACAATTTCTTTTAACTAGAATGTCAAAAGAAACCAAAGGGAAACCCCACAGAGCTCCATGAAGCTTGCATCAAGCTCCTGCCTTACCCACAGCCTGTGGTGCATAACCAGCTTGCCACCTGAATATGCGCTACTTTGACTTCTCAAATTATCTCTAGCATTTCCAGTTCGTCTCCCTGTATCAGTCAAATTGCTTTTGTGAAACTAAAATTGGCTAAACTTTTATATTGTTTGAAAGTAACAAAAGGTATAGCGCTAGGTCGTCCCGGGGTTCTCTCAGTGGCTTACCAACCTCACAAAAGGTCTGTGAGGTTATTTATTTCCCTGTGCATTCCCTAGTTCATTAGCACCATTTTTGTTACTGTTTAGTCACTCAGTCGTCTCCAGCTCTTTGCCACCCCATGGACTGCAGCACACCAGGCTTCCCTGTCCATCACCAACTCCTGGAGCTTACTCAAACTCATTTCTGTTGATTTGGTGATGCCATCCAACCATCTCATCCTCTGTCGTCCCTTTCTCCTCTTGCCTTCAATCTTTGCCAGCATCAGGGTCTTTTCCAATGAGTCAGTTCTTCCCAACAGGAGGCCAAAGTATTGGAGCTTCAGCTTCAGCATCAGTCCTTCCAATGAACACTCAGGACTGATTCCTTTAGGATGGACTGGTTGGAACTCCTTGCAGTCCAGGGGACTCTCACAAGCCATCTCTAGAACCACAGTTCAAAAGCATTAATTCTGCACTGATGAGCCTTCTTTTGGCCCAGCTCTCACATCCACACATGACTACTGGAAAAACTGTAGCTTTGGCTAGACAGATCATTGTCAGCAAAGTAATGTCTCTGCTTTTCCATACAATGTCTACTTTTGTTATAGCTTTTCTTCCAAGGACAAGCATTTTCTAGTTTCACGGCTGCACTCACTGTCTGCAGTAATTTTGGAGCTCAAGAAAATAGTCTTGTCACTGTTTCCATTGTTTCCCCATCTATTTGTCATGAAGTGATGGGACCACATACCGTGATCTTAGTTTTAAGATCAGTTGAGTTTTAAGCCAGTTTTTTCACTCTCCTCTTTTACTTTCACAAAGAGGCTCTTTAGTTCCTCTTCACTTTTTGCCATAAGGGTGGTGTCATCTGCATATCTAAGGTTATTGATATTTCTCCCACCAATCTTGATTCCAGCTTGTGCTTCGTCCAGCCCGACATTTTGCATGATGTACTCCGCATTTAAGTTAAATAAGCAGGATGGCAATATACAGCCTTGACGTACTCCTTTTCCAATTTTGAACCAGTCCATTGTTCCACGTCTGGTTCTAACTGTTGCTTCTTGACCTGCATACAGGTTTCTCAGGAGGTAGGTCAGGTGATCCAATGCAATGTAGAGGGCGTGGGTTTAATCCTCAGTGGGGTAACTAAGATCCTACGTGCCAGGCACTGTGGCTAAATAATTTTTATAAAAGTTTGCTTATGTCTCAAGAGGGCTTCCTCTGTGGCTCATCTGGTAAAGACTCCACCTGCAATGCGGGAGACCTGGGTTTGATTTCTGGGTCAGGAAGATCCCCTGGAGAAGGGAAAGGCTCCCCAGTCCAGTATTCTGGCCTGGAGAATTCCATGGACTGTATAGTCCGCAAGGTCACACAGAGTCGGACAGGACTGAGTGATTTTCACTTTCATTTTATGTCTCAAGATGCCACATGCTACATTAGGTCAGTAAAATCACCTGTTGAACTGAATCCATGTAAATAGTTTATATTTCATTCAGGTTTCATAGAGGAAGGGGATCAGTGATCACACCCACAGCCCCTTTATATTATTAGATTAGAGTGCCTCTGTTTTGAAGCATTGTAAGTATTTTTTGGATTCAGAAGGAGGACAGATTACAAAAAGGTGAATTCTCCCAGGAGTTAAAACTCCAGAAAAGAAGTCTTTGAAATGTGCGAGGCATTTGGCTCTTCATTCAAATGCAATCTCTGGGCCTTTTGAAGTTTGCCTTTCCCTAGTTGAATATACAGTGCAGGAAGAAACACGCTGCATGTGCGGTCCATGTTTCTCTAATACTCAGAGAGCATTGGAAAGGGCTCAGCATTCACCTTCAGCTTGTTTACCCGGATAGATGCCATTATGGGTCAGTCGCATTGGATATCAAGAGTAACTGGACTCAGAGTTTATGCATTTTTTTCTGATTGCATTTCTCCTTTCCTGTACTTAGAAATAAGCCCATGGGGATATCATGTCAAGAAACTAATCAGAAACATAATGGACATCATGTATGTCCCAAAGGGACAAATCCAGGCAGACCAGTGTTGGCAATAAATTTTAAAAACCAGAGCCGTATTCCTGGCACAACTCTGCCCTTTTTCCGCATGTTCAGCTGCGCCGGACGTCTGTCCCTTACAGTCACACAGGTTCATCCTGTACAGGCTCATCTCTGCAGGTCACTTCCAAGGAGTCAGGTAAGCATTCATAAGCAGCTCACAGGAGAACTTGAAGTTGTCAGGGGTCATATTTTAAATGCCTTCTGAATGACACAGTCAACATGCAGTCGACTGGGCTTTGTTGCCCACCGAGAGAGACAACCAAGAGGGAACGGGGAGGGGTCAGTAGCTGTCTTCAAAACAACTGGAGCCTGACAGTACAGTCTTACTGTACACAGTCCAAAGGGCTGTGGCACTCACCTCTCCCCACAGGAAGTTTCAGCGTGTGGTCTACCGACTGTTTGCCTCACAGATATTCCCTGTGTGTCAGGAGGGTGTGGACGGGGCAGACGGGCACGGCGCAGAGTGCACACGTGCCTTAGCTCCGCGCTGCTGCCCTGGGGATGGGCGCAGCAGCGCACGCCTGTCATCTTATAGCCGTCAAAGCCAGGAGTCTGACGTCGATCTCCCTGGGCTAAACCCAAGGGGCTCTCCAGGTGAGTCTCTCTGCAGACAGGAGGGGGTCCAGTTTCCTTGCCTCTGCGAGCTCCCAGGGGCCACCTGCTCAGGGAACCAGCTCTCTGTCCTTCTCCGTTTGCCAAGCCTCACTCCAACCGCCAGTCCTCTCCCCCAGACCCTCTTTCCAACCCTGGGCCTCCTGCCTCCCTCTTACACGGGCCCTTGTAACTATGCTGGGTCTGTCTGGATAATTCAGAGGACCATCCGCATCTCAAGATCCTAACAAAGGCTGCCTTGCCGTGTAAGGGCACACGTTTACGTTTCTGAGGACCAGGATGCTGATGGCTTTGGGACACTATTCTGTCTCCCACACCAGGTACCTGCTCTAAAGCAGCTTACCTTCTAAGACGAAGCCAGTAAATATGAAACCAAGTTAAGAAACTGCATAATTTCAGAATGAATATGTACTACGGAAAGTTGGAAAGGGTGGTCGGAAAGTGAGGAATTGGCATGGAGGAAGTGGCTGTTTTATCTGAGAGAGTCAGAGGAAGCCTCTGAGACAGGAGACCGCAGAGCTAAGTGGTGAGAAGGGAGGGAAAGAACTTTCCAGGTGCAAGAGACAGCAAGTTCAAAGGCCCAGCATTAGTAACAAGCTCGGATGTTTCAGGACAGAAGAGAGACACAGGGGCTGCAGGAAGGCTCTGCCCTGACCAGACAGATGTCTGCAGGTCAGACTGAAAAGCTTGAATTTTATCCATATCAGAAGAAAAAGCAAAGCGGATGTTAATCAAGGCATGATATAGCTTATCCTTTGAGAAGACCAATTTGCTGTTACTTTAAAGTGTGGACTACAGGGAGTGAAGCTGGTAGCAGGGAGGGGCTGGCTGGGAAGAGAAGTTTCAGCATCCAGGAAGGATACCAGGGTGTCTTGGGGAAGAGGCTGAGAAGTTACTGAAATATATAGTGCTAAGCCACTTAAATCGTGTCTGACTTTGCGCCCCCATGGACTGTAGCCCACCAGGCTCCTCTGTCCATGGGATTCTCCAGGCAAGAGTTCTGAAGGGGGTAGCCATGCTCTTCTCCAGGGGATCTTCCAGACTCAGGAATCTACCCTGTGTCTCCTGCATTTCCTGAATTGCTAGCGGATCCTCTACTGCTGAGCTGTCAGGGAAGCCCTGAAATGTATGGAGTGCCTTCTAAAAGATTCGCGTTACACAGTCTTCCCATGCACCAAATCGCCACTGTGTCTGCTATGTACACACACAACAGGCGTGAGTATTGGCGGACTGCTTCCTAGTTAACTGAGTCTGGCAGTCAATCTGACTGATATTTGTTTAACTGGGCGGACCATCCGTTTGGCTGAATGGATTGGATTGATCTGCTGCTTTAGTGATGCTGAGGAGGCTGTCACCATCTCTGGGGTCTCCTCTGACCTCACATTCCTTTGATATAAAGCTACTTGTAATCATCTTGGTTGATGTTTTCTTGCCTACACTTGGGAAAGGCCTCTACACGTAATTTTTCCTGAGGGTCCTTTGATGTCCAGTTGATTCTGTAGCCAAAAGCCTATTTGCAGAGCCCGTCTTACTCGAACAAAGCAAAAGTCTGTTCGCGCCCCCTTCTTCACACCCCTGCCCCTCTCTGTCCACGATGGGGCAACTCCAGCCAACACCCTGCTCACAGCATCTCTATCAGCGGTTCTGGAATGCGCCTGTCAAGTTCTAAGTAGGTGTTCCATGCTTGTGAGTTCTTTTCCCTAGCAAATATTTGTGTCTGGAAATTTTGCTTGGGGTACAAAGAATCCTTGTGCTCCTGGAGCGGGGCGAGGCGGGAAGCATGTCCATATTTGCTGTTTCCGTGGGGTGGACAGAAATCCTGGAATGTGTCTGGAGGACCCGATCCATGCAGCTGGATCTCGTTTATTTACCCAGTTCCGTCAGAGGATGCTGCGTCAAAACTGGCATTAGAAGCTGACACACGATAGTAGGGCATCAAAAAACGCCCTAGGATTTGGGTTTCAAGAGTCAAGTTTTATAAAACTAAAGGAGGTAGATTCCAGAACTTCAGAATTTATGTACACAAGGACGCTGGAGCCCAGATCTGAGCATGAAAGGAAATGTTTTCTCGACATTTATTTTTTCAAAACAAATCAACACTCGAGGTTATTTTTTGAGGCACAATTCAATAACTGTGTAAAAACAGTTTTCTTAAAAATTTCCTCTCCCATGCAACCTGGAATGCCCTTTCTCTTATGTTTTGTTATTTTTAAAATATAACTGTTCCAGGACCCTTCTTGATTTAACCTCACTTGTGGCAGGGAGGGGCAGAAATCACACCTCACAGGATACTATGCACAAAAGAAAATACACAGTGTTATGCGGCAGAAGCACAGAGGCACTCAACCGTGTTACGCATTCGGACCTTTTCAATATTGCTTCAGCCCTTTTCTAGTTCATTGATTCATTGACAAACTGTTCTTGGTGAAAGAACTGGAGACTGGAAATAAGAAAACCTCAGCTTTGTTCCTAGCTGGTGGCCGTCATTTGAATGTAAACCCAGGCCTTTCCACACTCAATTCAGAGGTCACCCACCCACTTCTCTACTCGTTTAGTCAGAAAATACTGACTGAGATTCAATCTGGTTCAAATCAACCTGATTCAGTTCATAAACGCAACCTTTGGGAACACAGACCCGAAAGAGCTGAAACGCTGCTCTAGCCACAGAAAAGATGCCCTCCCATCCAAGGGGCGTAAACGTGCACGCCAGTCCTCCACGGCCCACGGCCCAGCCCTGCACACGGACAACTGAATCCGATCAGGTGTGGAGTCTCTGCTGGGTTTGGCCATGAAGATTTTCAGCCATCTTATCTTCAAAATGTGTTTAATATTGAAAAACTCCATGCTCGTGCCAAAATAACCTACAGCTTGAAAATATTCAAAGGAAGTTACAATGCATGCCTTTATGTTTAAACACCATCTTATGAGAAATGGGGTGAGAAACGTGCCCTTAAAATACAAGCATTTTGGCATTAGAAGGCAGTATCCCTTGAACTAGTCTGGATGCTGATGTTCCAGACATACTTATAAAAATGTTAAAAATCAACCCAATAAATTTTCTAGACACTGTTGTTAAATAATTTATCTTTTGTTTGTTTCCATCTTGTCTCCTCCTTCAAGCCTACATATCTGCATTTTTTTCTTTTTATTAAATTCTACAGCGCTGCATATGTTAATAAACCACGTCTTGTTTGATTCTTTTTTATTCACATCTACTTTCATTTAAAAAATGATTCAATAAAAATATGAAAAATAATGACAGTGTTTTTCTTTAATGTAATAAGTCTTATAGCAAATCACCTCATCTCTATAATATTGGCTGCCTTCTAGCATTTTCCATGTCAGGCTCATTCACATGCTGTCAGGGTTTTAGGATAAAAAAGAAACATTGTTTTCAATCAATAAGTTGAAAATTACTGGTGCTGGTCCTTTTTTCTGAGTAGAAATTACCTAACATACAAGAGAGGGTCCAGCATTCTCATGGATTAGAAAGGCAAGCAGCCTCATGTGCTCATAGAAATTGACACACTGGGAAGCTGGTCCTCTCTGCTAGGAAACACCCCAGAGACTGAACTTACAGGAACAGCCCTGGTGGCCCAGTGGTTAAGAATCTGCCTGGCAATACAGGGGAGGGGGTCCAATCCTTGGTCGGGGAGCTAAGATCCCGAACGCCAAGGGGCAACCCGGCCCGCAGGGCACTCTGGCTGGGCCCGCGCCACGACCAGGGCACTCACGAGCCGCAGGAAGAGCCGCTCATGACCGATGAAGAGCCCGCGCCGCTCCCAAGGCCCGGCTCGGTCACAGTTAAAAACAAGCAAACAAACACCGTGTTCTTAGAAAAATAAAGGCTGCGCGGGCAGCTGCCCGGACAACACCGCGCCGCCCATCACCCGTGTGTGCTTGCTCTGAGTCCATCTCCTCCCTCCTGGGCCAGTCCAGTGGTAACACGGGCTGAACAGTCAGGCGGCGTGGTCCTCGGCTCGGGGCCATTTAAACGGAAGCTCTGCTTCCCAGGTGTGATTATTTGTCACTGGGCATGAAACTGGGCTAGGCCGTATTTCAGCTCCTTCCAAACTTGGAGATGACCTGATTCTACAAGGTCCTCTGCTCCTTTTGTGTTCCTTTTGTTTCTCAGCTGTCACAGTGAGAAGATTCATGCAGCAGCTGTTCTGTTCCTTCTCTGACTTCCCTCGGGGCATTCTTGTGCTCAAAACTTTCTACAAGACTCTCAGCATCTTATAGACAATGACGCGCGCATCCTCAGCTATCCTTTCTCCCACAGCTTCTTTCCACAGAAGGGCACCTCCTGCCAGCATCAGGACACTTCCCACTCCCACTCATTTACTCATTCGACAAATGTTACCTGCTGGCTGAGGCAGTCAAGAGTCTGCCTGTAATGCAGGAGACCAGGTTGGATCCCTGGGTCGGGAAGATGCCCTGCAGGAGGGCAGGGCAGTCCACTCTGGCATTCTTGCCTGGAGAAGCCTGGTGGGCTACAGCGGATGGGGTCACAGAGAGCCAGACAGGACAGAGTGACAACACTTTCACTTTCTATCAAATGATGTCTTGGGTTAGATACTAGGAACTCATCAGCGATCCGGAGAGACGGGGACTTCCTTTTCATCAGCTTTTAGCCTGGAATATTTAGTTGGCTGAAAGCTGGTCCCAAAGACAGTTCCGGATCCGAGTTTCTGGAACCCGTGATTATTTTCTTCTACAGCAAAAGAGTAACTATCGCCTTATGTGGCCAAAGGTGCAGGGAACTTGGGGAGAGGAGTTTTTCCTAGATCTTCCAGGTGAGTGCTGAGTGCAGTCACCTGCACCCTTCTAACAGAGAGGAGAGGAGGGCCAACTCAACACAGCGCAGAAAACGATGTGGGGCTGGAGCAGAGACAGCGCGACGCTCCCAAGTCAGGAAGGCCGGCCACCGCCAGACTGGAGAGAAGAGAGGGAGGGTGGCCATGTGGACGCCTCAACCGTGGACACTGGGCCTCCAGAACAGGGAAAGAGCCTTGCCAGTGTTTTAGGTCCCGATTACAGTCACGCGTTGCAACAGCTCCCCCTAAACGCAACAGCACAGAAAGTCACAACCGAGGAGGCAAAGCCTTCGACGCTCTGAGCTGAGCGGCCTCGTAACTTGCGGGATCCTTGCAGATCACCTCATCGTCCTGGCTCTCTGGTGACGGACTTGTGTGATGGGAAGACACTGTCTGCTTTCTATGGGATTGCCGACTTAAAAAGGAGCATGTATCTGAACAGTGAGCCTGGACGTAAGGAGCATGCGGTGACCCACGCCTGTGGACGTCAGAACCGGCAGGCTTTTCCCTGAGTTGTGAACTTGCCATCTCATTTCTTAGTCTTTTGCAGTCCAGGCAATGTCCCCTCCCCTTCGTTATAAAACAATAACAATAGAAACAATTTGCTTTAAGATTTGCCTCTGAGCCAAATACGGCAACACGCTGACTGTTACTTATGTCCCATTTCTCTTCTGGTGTTACCCATACGCACTCTTTTTTTTTTTTTTTTTACCAATCTGCCTTTTCACACCATTACAAAACGTTTCCATATGACTTCAGTGCACCGTACTTAGTCACTTAGTCACTCGGTCACGTCTGCCTCTGTAACTGGGGCCCCCGTGGGCTGTAGCCTGCCAGGTCCCTCTATCCATGGGATTCTCCAGGGAAGAATCCTCATGATTACTTCCAATGCATATATAATATTTAATTGAGTTACCATAAAATTATCGTAGTTTACTTAGCCATAGCTTTTTACCCCCTCTTTGAAAAGTTTCAAAAATGTTTAATAATGTTTTATTGAACATATGCACTTTCCCCCTTTTCTTCAACACGTTTACTGAGGTATAATTCAGATACCATGAGATTCACCCAGGTAAGAGTACAACTTGGTGGTTTTTACTAGGTTCACGTAATATTGTATGTCAACTACATGTCAATTAAAAAAAGGAGGGGGTTAAAAAATTCCAAACCTGGGGCAGCACTCCCCAGGGTTCCCCACGGCTCATACCACTGTGTTCACCAAGTCCAGACGTGTTGACCCTCTGCTGCAAGGAGCTGTCCTCTAGACTGGGTGAAGGGGAAGGGGGCTTCCCTGGCGGCTCTGACAGTAAAGAGTCTGCCCGCAGTGCAGGAGACTGGGCTGCAGCCCCGGGGTCGGGAAGACCCCCTGGAGAAGGAAATGGCAGCCCACTCCAGTATCCTTGCCTGGGGAATCCCATGGATGGAGGAGCCTGGCGGGCTACAGTCCCTGGGGTCGCAAAGAGTCGGACACGACTGGCAGCTCACACACACGTCACACAGAGAAAGAGAAAGGAACGGATTTCAAATACGTGCTGCAACACGGACGGGCCTGAAAGACACTGTGCCACGCGGATGATCAGACACGAAGGGCAGACGCGACGTCACAGACAGAGGTAGGACGGGCTTTGGGAAGGGCTGCCTGGGGGGAAAGGGGGCCGAGCCAGATGGCTACAGAGCTTCTGTTTGGGGAGACGGGACCGTTGTGGAGATGGATGGTGGCGACAATCACACATGTGAACGTACTTAATGCCGCTGAAGTGCAAAATTAACAACGGCAAGCTTCACATTGTGCAGATTTGGGCCAAGTTTGTAAATGGGACAAAGAGACCCCAAAAGACAGACTGCATGAGTCCATTTATACGGAACGTCCAGAATAGGCAACTCTATAGAGACAAGAAATGGGTCAGTGGTTTGGGGCAAATGGGAAGTGATTCCTAATGGGTGTGGAAGGAAGAAACTGTCCTAAAATTGGTTGTGGTCAAGGCGGCACAGTCTAGCCAGCAGTCACCTTAAAAATTATCTAAGACAGTTACTTTAGAGTTCAACTGAAAACAAGGAAAAGTCATTTCAGAATTACTTCAGCACTGATAATGAGCTTGATACTTACAAAACCTTTCATCTACTTGTCACCTTTGTTGGTTGTAACAACAGTATAAAAACAAGCCAGAAAAGGAGAAAGGACACAGCTCTTCTGTAATATTAGTGTCCCTGTACGTCATACACACAGAGCTGGGTGAAGTGGATACTGGACACCTACGGCCTTCTCTTTCCTTCTGAAGTGTCTTAGTTGTGTTCAAACAGGCACACAGCCCATGAGACTCAGAGCTGACCCCTTCTCACCCTGAGCATCAAGTCTAAGCACCAAAACTCCATCCCTGTGCAAGGATCAGCCTGGGACCAGGTAAACGGCACAATGTGACCAACGGGACTCAAAAGCCCTGTCTGCTGAGGCCTTCTTAGTAAGTTCCTCCTCACTCACCTCAGAAAGACAGAGTTCTCTTTCTTCTGTAGTGAGAAAGAACGTCCCGCTGGTCATCCTACGACATTTTAGGAAGAAGGCGGCGCTCTGGACAATAGAATGGAGACAGGATCAATGATTCCAGCACTGATCTTCCCAATCAGCCAACACTGAGCTTCACCTTACGGTTGCATTTTCGGCTAAGCAAGCCAACCAAACAGTTCATTTTTTTCTTAGGCAGTTATGTATTATAATTTCTATTACCTGTATATATCCTAAGTAACAGACTGGCCTAAGAAATGCTCAGTAAACGGCCCTACATAAATCCACTTGTTCACTCACAGTCGTGGCTTTAAATTAACTTTCCTTTACTGCAAATTACTTATGATTTAAATTACAGGTAGTGTCACATGTGAGACCTGACGAGAAAACAGAAAATCTCAGCAGTTAAGAAGTAAAGATAAAACGTAGTGAGCATATCTGTAACTTTTGGATTTCTTTGGTCTGGGGGAAATGAAGCTAAAAGAGGTGATCTTCTTAGCACTTAACAGAGTCTATGTGACTATATAGCAGATTGTTCCTGTTCCTCCCATCGTAAAATTTGAACGCTTTTCACTGTAGAAAGTTGTTATAATAACGTATGCTTCTTCCAAAATTCTCTCGTTGGATAATGCTTCCTGCTGAACTACTCTTAGCCTACTCAGGAATATAGTAAACAAAGTAATCTGGGTGGTGGGTCAAAGCAAAATTACTTTCAAAAACTACCTAAACCAATCCATATGTTCACAAAGGTAAAATACACAAGTAATAAATATTAGCATATGGTCTAATAGGAAAAGTTAAAAAGAAATCGAGAAAGAGGCATGTAGCCCAGAAAAGGGAAGGTTTTATATGTTGTTTACGAAGCTCCTTGGTAACAAGAAATCATGCTTGAAGCTCTATAGCGATGCACAGAGAATGCTCGCTGGTCTCCTTCTCTCCCACCCCGTGTTACAGTGTGTCCTTCCCAGAAAACGGTGGAAAATTCTTCCATGTCTGACAGTGATTGTGCCTCTAGCCAAATGTGCCCATCAGCATCTCCTTGGTATTCTGAGATACATCCCATAATGCCTCAAACTGTTGCAGAAGCAAAGTAGGTGAATGAATCTGAATCTGACTTTAAAGTAATGCCCAGGATGATTTGGGAGCACCTGGAAGTTAGGGTGGGATGCAGGAGTCTGCAGCCTGGGGGGCCAGGCAGGCAAGATGTGTCAAGGCTTTTTACTTATGCATTTATTCATCCATCGTCAACGACACTGTCACAAGAAGATCCTTTGAAGACTTTTAATTGCTGATGATGGAAGCAAATATGAAAGAAAAAGTCATTCTCCGGGGCTAATGTTCTTAGTGGTCTGCTGCTGCTGCTGCTAAATCACATCAGTTGTGTCTGACTCTGTGCAACCCCACCGACAGCAGCCCCCCCAGGCTCCCCCGTCCCTGGGACTCTCCAGGCAAGAACACTGGAGTGGGTCGCCATTTCCTTTCCCAATGCATGAAAGTGAAAAGTGAAAGTGAAGTCGCTCAGTCCTGTCTGACTCTTCGTGACCCCATGGACTGCAGCCCACCAGGCTCCTCCGTCCATGGGATTCTCCAGGCAAGAGTACTGGAGTGGGGTGCCATTGCCTTCTCTGGGTTTGCTATTCCCACCCTTCAAAAATAGCTCTGATCTATAAACAAGAACTGTATTTAAAAGAAGCATCAAGAAGAAACATATAGAAGGTTTTTTTCCAAGTCACTCCTTCAATTTTTATCATCAAACACTTATTCTGTGGTTCACTCCTCTCTTGCTCTCTCTCTCCCATCCTCAATGTTTCCCACATTAGACCAGCAAGCTGTGAGGATGAAGTGAAGAAATCAGCTGGGCGTGTTTATTTATGGATCCATAAATCCTGCCTTGGGATATAACACATGACAGCAATCTAAAAAGCAAATGCCCAGATCTGCATGCTCGCCAAGAGTTAGCAAACTCTCTCTATGAAAAGCCAGGTAGCAAGCCTTTTAGATCTTTTATGCAACCTCCTTCACAGCTGCTCAACCTTGTTGCTGTAGTAATCTAGTACCCCTAGGCAGCGCATACATGGAGGAGCATTACTGGGTCCCCACAATGAGTACGGACACTGAACTGGGAATTACATGTAATTTCCATTTATCATGAAATAGTCTGATTCTTTTGACTTTGTCTGACAACTGTTTAAAAGCTGTAAAAATCATTCTTTGCTCACAGGTGTATAAAACATATAACAGGTAGTCTTGGCCTCTGGGCCATAGCCTCTGACCCTGTTCTAGATCACCCTCTTCTTAAACATCTTAAAATGGGAAAAACCAGGAAGCATCACCCCTTATTCTGGGATACTTCCTGCTTCTTGAACCGATCATGTCGATTTTGTACGTCACAGTATGAGAAATCTTAAATAGGAACATGAAACTTGTCTGAAGAGCACATGATCATGGTTTTACGAAAGATGCATAAAAAACTCAGAGCATTCACCTTTACAGCTCTGCTAAGACGAAAGTCGTTCACAAACACTGGGGTGGCAGGAACAAAAGCTCAGAAAACAGTAAAGGTCCTAGGGAGGCTGGGTGTGAGTCATAGCTGAGGGGCCAGCTTCCTTGTCAGAGTGCTTTTAGTTCAGGTTTAAGACTTTCTTTGCTGAGAATATCACACCATCTTTTGTGACACTGGAAAACACATTTTCAAAGATCACTAGGAAACCACTGGGGCTCTGAATTTCCATAATTCAATTGATGGGGAGGAGATATGCAGTCAGGAATAGTACTGCTCCAGGATGGCAAACTGACCCAAGCCATCGAGACCCGATGCTCAAACAGCCCCGTTCCGAAACTGTCAGTGGTACTAATGAGAATCTCTTTCCTCAACCTAAGGTGCCACATTCTGTAAGCTGCATCCTGATTTATGTGCCGTCCAGTAACCATAAAGTGTCCCAGCTTACAAGATGCATCCTGATTGATTTCAGAGATAAATTGGGAATAAACATGCTTTTTAAGGCTGATGGAATTTACTCATAACTAAAACACAAACTAAACGATGAGCACAGAAGATTGCTAAGTATTTTTCATGCTTTTTTTACTATCATCAACGCCTAACAGTCTGTGAGAGACTTTCTATTACTCTAATTCCTAGTGTATGAACAAGGCAACTGAGGCTCAAGAAATTTGGTCATTTAGTCAAGGTCAAGGCCAAAATACTGGAGTGGGTAGTCGTTCCCTCTCCAGGGGATCTTCCTGGTCCAGGATCAAACCCAGGTCTCTGCATCGCAGGCAGACTCTTGACCATTGGAGCTGACAGGGAAGCCCACTCAGGGTCAGACGGTCACTAAACGCAAAGCCAGGACTGCCCTTCATCTTGTTAGGACCAAAGCCTGGTCTGTCGATCAGTATGCTCTCTGACTTTTTCTGCATATTGGTCATGGAAGTGTAGCAAGACATCACTCAGCCAACTCTCATAAAAACAAAGCGAATTAAGACTTCAAAGACTGAAGATCGAAACAGAATGGAGAAAATCCACAGGCCAGTGGGAACACTTTACCTTTTCTATCTCTCAGAGGGCAGGGTAAAGAATTTTTGATCATTATGTAGAAGGCAGCGTGCTCTCTAGCCCCAGACAGGTTCATTCAGACATTCAGCTCCTTCCTTTTCCCCTTCTCCTATGTTTGCTAAAGTCTGGGCATCACCCCCCGGTAAGTAGTGCTCAAACTTTAGCAAGCATATGGATGACGACTGCATCTGAAATCCTGGAAGTTCTGTCCTTGATGAGCAAGTTTGGGAACTTTCAAGAAAGGCTTCGTTTTCAGTTGCTGTCAGCACACAATGTACTGGGGAGTTCATCACTCTCAAAGGGGATAAGACGGCTTAAGCAAGAAAGCACCTAGCAGAGGAGGCTCTCCAGTGCTCAGCGACGTTCCATCTAATGCTTACATTCCACCATTACTTATTTAGATACTAATCTGGGGAATGTAACTGGACCCATTACTTTTTCATCAATTCAACAAAATTTGATGGATCACCCCTTATAGCACATACCATGCTGGGGATGCTGAGATTATTCCCTCATTTCAAAGAGCTAGTAGTCTCGAAGAAACCAATAGTTGAATAAACGATTGTGACTGAAGTCTGCTCAGGATGACTTTGTAACAAAGGTGATTCACACATAGCTCACTTGGGTCACAGACTTAGCTTTCCTGGTGAGCTGAGGCTCCTGCTGACTATTTCAAAAATGTAAGAATTAGACAAAATAGCTGATAAGTGGCTTGTATGGAAGAGGGATAAAGCAAGTGAACGGCAAAGAGGCAAGACTGGTCAAGAGGAAGGACGGCGCCAGCTCCCCACGGTGCCCTGCAGGGCATGTCTCCCACCACACATCAAGGCACAGCCTGCCAACCAGGGTCAACAGCCCTCGCTCCCTCTTTCCAATAGCCTCACAGGAATCCTACATGTTCAACTGTTCCTCCACTGATGGACCTTCAGGCTACCTCCAAGGCTTTGCTACGACAGACAATGTGGTCCTAAACAATCATTTATGTATAACTGCAGGCTTACGTACTTTGATTTCTCCCAACATCAGTTCCCAAATTTAACACTGTTGAATCAAAGGATATCACATTCAATGTTTTAAAATGCCAGACTACTGTTTCAGTTTATCTTCTCACCCGGCAGTGTAGGTTAGAAAGCTTAATAATTCTGGCTAATTTCATAAGCAATGGGCTTGAGTTTGAGCAAACTCAGGGGGAGAGCGAAGGACCGGGAAGCCTGGCGGGCTGCAGCTCATGGGGTCGCAGAGTCGGGCATGACTTAGTACAACAACAGCAGGGAGCAGGATGACCAGTCTTCTCTGTAACTGGTACTATCCCAGCCGCGGATGAGGCTGAAAACGTGTCCTTTTCTGTGATTATCCTGCTTACATTCAATGGACATGTTCCACGTTGTCCTTTTTATGGGTTCTTTTGAATACTCGGGTTATTAACCTTTTTTTTTTTTTTCCAAATGATGTAAACTTTCCCTCCAGTGTGTAGGTTGACTTTCGGATACTGACCTCGACTCTCTTGACGTCATTTAGGATGCCTTTCGTCACGCCATCGTGGGGCGAGAGCAAGTCGGCCAAGACGCGCGTCCGCGCTCCGTCCGCTGTGCGAGCGATGCCCGAGCGCTGCCAGCGCGGCGCCTGCACGTCCGCGGCGCGGGCCCGGCGGGGCTGCGGCCGGGAGGGCTGGGGCGCCGGGCTGCAGGCCGGCCCGCGAGGGCTCCGCGGAGAGAGGCCGGGCGGCGCGGCAGGCCCGGCCCGCGGCCCCGGGCTCAGCCGCAGCGCGAAGGGCGGGACGGCCAGCGTCAGGGCTGGGTCCGCAAGACCGAGGCTGTTGTTCACTTCTGTAAACCCTATGCGTTTTTCTTTGATTTTACACATTTTTAAGTCTCTGATCTTCCTCAAGAAAGTTTCCTGTATCTCAAGGATACACAAATAAGAGTTGAAAGTTTATTCTAATGCTTTCACTATTTCTAAAATTTATATCTTTTGCACACCTTAAATATATATATAAATATATATATATATATATATATATATATAATCTTTCAGATTAAGAACAAAAAATCACAGAGATGTGACAGGCTTTGACATGAATAATAAATAAGTAATCCTTCTCTCCACTAGAGCTCAGCTGGGACTCCATTCTACCTTGCTCTGGGTTCCATGCTAACAGAAGAGCCTCCACGTAGAATAGTACAACAGAAATCTGGAATATCACTCCTTTGGGATGGATGTGCTAATAAAGGATTGGGAGGTGGACAATGAAGACATGAAAAATGAATTTCATCTCAAATTCTGATCCCTATCAAATGTGATTCATCTTGGTGTTGTTTAGTTGCCAAGTCATGTCTGACTCTTTGTGACCCCACAGACTGTAGACCCCCAGGATCCTCTGTGGGATTTCCCAGGCAAGAGTACTGGAGTGGGTTGCCATTTCCTTCTCCAGGGGATCTTCCTGACCCAGGGATCAAACCGACATCTCTTGCATTGGCAGAAAGTCTTTACCACTGAGCTACCTGGGGGTCATTTTCCACCACCTTATTTCCAGCACTTTGAATTGAGTTTGATCCATTTTTGAAAAGCCAGGCAGTAGCTGTAGGCACAAAAGACAAGTTCAAACTCAATTTGATCAGCCTCTTTGGAGCCCTGGTGGGTGATTGTGGCGATGCTTGCTTATATTAATGCTGCAATTAGAGCTTTGAAATGGTGGCTTACATATGAGTCAGAGGATGTGAATTTATACCCAAAGGGTTGTCTTACAGTTGTAAAACAATGAAAGTGGAATGAAAGTCTTTGCTTGCTTAATTCAGCCCCATAGTCAATCCATCACATTTTGAATGCCAAAGTGCTGCAGAAATGCAATACTTTTCAGCTTTGGTCGCTTCTACATTTGATCTGCTGTCAAACAGCAGTTAAGCTGATGCAGGAGGATTATTTTGATAAGGCCATTACTAAAGACAGAATTCAAAACAAGAGCATTATGGTCTTCCCCATTAATGTCAAATAAATGGTATTCTGCCAGACATGGTTGGGGCACTTCTAAAAATCTGTTCTCTTTCAAATTGCACTGCATTCTATTTTCTGAAGAATGCTTGGTTCTTGTTTGAAATAGTTTAGAGTAGAAAGCTTTTAAGAACAGTTTCTTTAGAAGCTGGGTTGGCTTTTATTGGAAATGGTGGTTTATCCTAGAAAGTAGTTCCCGGATAATGGCCGGGGGACGATCATGGTTCTGTTTCAGAACAAGCTGAACAGGACCTCCCATCTGTGCAGGGCTAGGAGCTTTCAGAAGATGCTGTCGGGGTGCCAGCTCTCGGGTGTGGGGAGAGGGTTCCCCAACTGGCGGGTAGAAGCACTCAAAGATCAGTCTTACTTCCCTTATCACTTTGCCCTTTGCCAGGTCCTTGAAATGGGCCTCACCCAAAAGGTCACAGGGCGACGCTAGTGGCTCAGGAATTATGTTGGCCCTTTGAGTGACCCCCAAGGCCGTGTTTCAGCCCAGGAGAAATGCAAGCCTGTCATTGTAGAAAACTGAGCTCTGGGGTACAAAGCTATTTATGTTTATTACTCCTTCTGCTCCAAGCAAGCAAGAGGTAGGTCTGATGCAAAAGCGGCAACAATTGAAAATATCAATTTGTCAATTCAACTAAAATTGATTGAACCCTTAAATATACAGGGCATTGGACTAAGCTCAGCAGGAAGGACCAAAGAGTTCCCTAATAGCGGTTGCATATTAAAGTCAGAGTGTGGCAAAGAGGAATAATCAAGGAATTACCAATTTTTAAAGAAATAGATTTTATTCCCTGAACTGTTTTTTAAAATTGTATCTGTTTATTTACAAAATTCGATGTGTTCATTTTCACTTTTGTCTGTGCGGGGTCTTCCTTGCTGTGCACAGCCTTTTCCCTCGCTGGGGGAGCAGGGCTTCTGGGCTGCTCACTGCCGTGGCTCCTCTGGCCATGGACCACAGGCTCCAGAGGTGCAGACTCTGCTGTGGTGGCTCATGGCCAGAACGGCCTCATGGTATGTGGGATATTCCAGGACCAGGGATCGAACCTGTATCCCTTGCATTGGCAGGTGGATTCTTAACCACTAGACCACCAGGGAAGCCCCACCAAGTTTTAAAAGAAAATAAATCCCAACAGATGGTGAATTCTTTTTAAATTCTTTTTTTTGGGGGGGGGAAGGGGTATAGTTGCTTAATAATGTTCAGCATAAAAGAGGCCAGAGATTGGGGACTGGGGGAAATGGATACATCTTACAGCATTTTCACTATGTCATCTAATTATAATCTGAAAAGTATCATGAGAGGTAGAGAATACAAGTCAGGCTAAGACTTATCATCCCCATTTTACAAATGAGAAAATCTGAGTCAAGAGAGGAGGGTTTTGTTTGGGACTGACATCTGCACACTACTAAAGACAAAATTGTAGCGCTCAGGAAGCTTGCTCATAATAACCTGAAAGGGCTTCCCTTGTGGCCCAGCTGGTAAAGAATCCACCTGTAAGGCAGGAGACCTGGGTCCAACCCCTGGGCTGGGAAGGTCCCCTGGAGAAGGGAAAGGCTGCCCACTCCAGTATTCTGGCCTGGAGAATTCCATGGACTGTATAGTCCATGGGGTCACAAAGAGTCAGACACGACTGAGCGACTTTCACTTTCACTTCACTTTCAACCTAAGTGGGAAAAGGATCTGAAAAAAAAAATAGGTATGTGTATAAGCGGGCTTCCCAGGTGACTCAGTGATAAGGAATCCTCCTAATGGATTCGTTATGCAGGAGACGCAGGTTCGATACCCGGGTCGGGAGGAAACCCCAGGGGAGGAAATGGCAACTCCACTCCAGTATTCCTGCCTGGAGAATCTCATGGAGAGAGGCGCCTGGTGGGTCCACGGGGTTGCAGAGTCCTACACGACTGAGCGACTTAGCACACATGCATGCGTGTGAGTCAGTCACTTTGCAGACATGGCCAGAGCCTTGTTAACTGACTATAGCGTTGTTTTTAAAAGAGGATGTTTTGCTATCTTTTGTTGTGGTTTTGTCTCACTTCTCAATGTGTATTTTCTGAAGAGTCGAAGTAGTTTCATTCTCGCTGAAGGGAATTCCTCTCAAGTGTGGACTCACTTTACTCCACTTGGTCAGGTGATGGGCCTTACGGGTGAAACCTTCGAGGCCTTCGTGGCGTTTTTCATTGATGACCTTGCTGCACTGGTCTGAAGTGGGGGCGCAGTGACACAGCTGGCCCTACAAAACACGCCGCTGGCTTCTGCATGGTGGGCTTGTAGTCCCCATTTTCAGAGCCAGCACATCATTTTCAAAATTCACCTCAGTGAAAGATGCCAAAATTCTGAAATATTAAGATTTATGAGGAATTTGGCACAATGAGCAAAATTATTCACTAAATTATTCATCTTTTACTTGGAGCTGGTATTTTCATCGAGCTTTGAAAGGCAAATAAGATCAATTTTACTGTAATTTTACAGAGCTGCCTTATTCAAATTCATGCACAAACATCAGGACACAGCATCCCTGTGACTATCCTGAGATTATTCAAGGGATCCTGATGGACTTTGGAACTGGTTTTACAGACACCGGCTTCACTTCCAGCATTCTTGTACTCCTGACAGTTTAACGTGTGTTGATGTACTGCTAAAGCATGAACGGGGCAAAGGAGGACAATGAGGGAGAAGAAACAGAAGCCGCTAAGCTCTGACACAGGCGTTCACGTTACTTTGCAGCCCCTCTCTCCCAGAGAATCACTCACGAGCAAACACGGTCGCAGCCATTTAGTCACTGACTCTCTCACCTGGTTCCATGAATGTCAGGTCAGGGGTCACACACATGCTGTGCATTTGCTATCTGTAATAGGGCAGACCTCCTAAAATTAAAAATTGAGGGGGGAAAGAGCGTGGAGATTTGAACTTGCTCAGTGGCAATATTTTTTGCACTAATGTGGCTTCTGGTGTGACAGAAGTATAACAGGGCCGGTAATTGGGTCGTGGCCTGAGCGCAGGCGTAAAGGCACCAGGCACAGAGCAGCGGCTCTGCTTCTCCTTCGTCCTCCTCTCTGTCTGCTTTAAACCCCTATTAAGCGAGGACGTCTGCTCTCTGAACTGAAATGGAGATCTTTCTAAGCAAAAATAACTTTGCTCAGTGTTACATTTTAGAGAGATGAGATGAACAAACCATATCAGGTTCCATTAACTCAGAAACCCTATTAGCATCACAATCTCCCCCAAGGAGGCCGTTTTTAAAAAGTGCTTTCTGATGGGTAAATATACCCTCTGAAAAGATGCCTGCCTAACCGCAGCTGCATCTGCCATATTATCGCACCAGGATGTTCAGTGAGAGGGCTTAAAAGACTTGATTATCACACATAGGATCTCTGCAGTTACAGAATGCTCCTAAGAATCAACACAGCTGACCTGTGAAGACCAGCATGAGGGCAACTTCACATCACTATCAGGTCAAGAAAACACACCTGAATACAGAAGAAGATCTGAAGATTCACACGAAGGCAGACCATCTCAGCAAAGATTAATTAATTGTATTGATAATGATCAGGAAATGACTCTATACAATGCATAAAGTAGCCAAGTCTTATCAGATTTGACAGCTCTACTGCAGTTCTGACTTCTGGGGAGCCCATCAGTAATAGAAAAATGCTTCAAAGTCAAAATGGACAGCAGGTCGTTTCACCTGGGCCATGGGAGTTTCACTGACTATGCTAAAATCTTTGACTGGGTAGATCACAACAAACTGTGGAAATTGGAGATGGGAATACCAGACCGTCTTGCCGGGCTCCTGAGAAGCCTGTATGTGGTCAAGAAGCAACATTTAGAGCCTTACGTGGAACAACGGACCAGTTCCAAATTGGGAAAGTACATCAAGGTTGTCTATTGTCACCCTGCTTATTTAACTTACATGCAGAGAACATCATGTGAAATACCAGATTAATCACAAGCTGGAATCAAGATTTCCACGAGAAATATCAATAACCTCAGATATGCAGATGACACCACACTAATGGGAGAAAGCAAAGAGGAACTAAAGCGCCTTTTGATGAAGGCGAAGGAGGACAGTGAAACGCTGATTTAAAGCTCAACATTCAAAAAACTAAGGTCGTGGCAGGTGGTCCCATCACTTCACCATAAATAGATGGGGAAACAATGTAAGCAGTGACAGACCTTACTTTCTTGGGCTCCAAAATCACTGCAGACTGTGACTGCAGTCATGAAATTAAAAGACGCTTGCTCTTTGGAAGAAAAGTTATGACACACCTCGACTGCATATTAAAAAACGGAGACAGCACCTTTACTGACAAAGATCCATATAGTCACCTCTATGGTTTCTCCAGTAGTCATACAATGTGAGAGTTGGACCCTAAAGAAAGCTGAGTGCCAAAGAATTGATGTTTTCTAATTACAGTGCTAGAGAAAACTCTTGAGAGTCTGATGGACTGCAAGAATATCAAACCAGTCCATCCTAGAGGAAATCAACCCTGAATATTCATTGGAAGGACTGATCCTGAAGCTTAAGCTCCAATACTCTGGCCACCTGATGGGAAGATCTAACCTATTGGAAAAGACCCTGATGCTGGGAAAGATTGAAGGCAGGAGGAAAAGGGGATGACAGAGAACAACATGGTTGGATGGCATCACTGACTTAATGGACATGCATTTGAGCAAGCTCCGTTAGATGGTGAAGGACAGGGGAGCCTGGCATGCTAGAGTCCATGGGGCCACAAAGAGTGAGACACGACTTAGCAACTGAAAAATAACAATGGGAGTTGGAAGAAAAACCTCATATGAATCTTTGTCAGTGAGTGGTTTCCTGATTATAACTGTACAGCTGAAGGAAACTGAGGCCAAGGGTGGTGGGATGTAGAATGTGGGAAAGCTGAGAAATGATTCACAGTTTTGGAGGCTTGAATCTAATTAATACATCTTAGAGATTTTTACCCACATTTGTTCCCAATCCTGGAATAGGAATTACCCAAATTATTCACAAATATCTCAATGTTGGGATTGAGCTTCCCTAGTGGCTCGGACTGTAAAGAACCTATCAGCAATGCAGGAGTCCCAGGTTTGATCCCTGTGTCAGGAAGATCCCCTGGAGAAGGAAATGGCCATGCACTCCACATCCTTGCCTGGAGAACTCCATACACAGAGGAGCCTGGAGGCCACCGTCCATGGGGTCGCAAAGAGTCAGGCACGACTGAGCAACTAACGCACAGACACACAGTGCTGGGGTAGGGTTTTCCAGATTTAAAAAGTACTTTCCTATCAATCAGTATAGAAAGAAAGCTACTGATGCTGAACTGCGTATCCCGTGTTGTTTTGTTTTGTTCTTTCCCTTATCTTTGAGTTCTAGAAGGTGGCATGAGTTAGCAACGTGTTGCTGTACTGCTTTAGGACTTTCTGCCATGGTGGAGAGATAAAGCAGCCTTTGTTTTGCAGGAAATCATTGAGAGATTTAGGGCATGTTTCTGGAAGATCAGGAAGCAGCAGAGTGCCCCGGTGATGTGGGAGAGATCTTGGAGAATGGAGAGTGACTGAGATTTCTCTGCTCCCGGGTCTGGCCGCCAAGCCTTGCCTATCCCCGACACACACCTCAGGCTGGGACAGTGAGAATGGGAACGGGTAGCAAGGGTGGCTGAGTGGCGCTCTGAGCGCATGCTGGGTCGCCACAGCCATGTCCAATTCTGTGACGTGGTGAACAGCAGCCAGCCAAGTTCCTCTGACCGAGGGACTCTCCAGGCAAGAACTGGAGTGGGGTGCCCCTCCCTCCTCTATGGGATGATCTTCCCGGCCCAGGAATCAAATCTGTGTCTCTTATGTCTCCTGCCTTGGCAAGAAGGTTCTTTACCACTAGCGCCACCTGGGAAGCCCCAAAGAGCATTCTAGTATCAGTTCAGTTGCTCAGTCGTCTCCAACTCTTTGTGACCCCACGGACTGCAGCACGCCAGGCCTCCCTGTCCATCACCAACTCCCGGAGTTTACTCAAACTCATGTCCATCGAGTCCGTGATGCCATTCAACCATCTCATCTTCTGTCGTCCCCTTCTCCTCCTGCCCCCAATCCTTCCCAGCATCAGGATCTTTTCCAATGAGTCAGCTCTTTGCATCAGGTGGCCAAAGGATTGGAGTTTCAGCTTCAGCATCAGTCCCTCCAATGAACACCCAGGACTAATCTCCTTTAGGATGGACTTGCTGGATCTCCTTGCAGTCCAAGAGACTCTCAAGAGTCTTCTCCAACACCACAGTTCAAAAGCATCAATTCTTCGGCACTCCAGGAATTGGTACCCTAATTAATGGTACCCTAATCACATCCAGAAGCCAGACACAAAGTAGGGGCTGCAAGGACCCAGCTTGCTCAGAGTGGCTGTCCTGGCAGAAACCCATAAAACTGAAGGCTTATTACTGCTGTACTTGGTTTTCAAAGCATTGTGGATTTATGGTTTAAAGATCATCTGACAAGTTGAACAAAGAGCAAAAGCAAGAATCCAGGTCTTCTCAAGCCCCACCCAGATTCCTTCCTGTTACAGCCTCCAACCCAGCTTTTTAGATGAAGCTCATTGTAAATTCTAATCTCACATGGGCTGCCAAAAATTTAACCTCTGGAAATCCAGCTGATGCCAAAGTTATTTTCACTGATGGAAATATGGAGGAATTAATATTTTTATGATTCATTTCCCAGAGTCACTGAAAGAATAATAATAAAGCTGTACATGAGGTTTTCTGAGTTGTTTGGAGGCATTTCATTATCTAGTCAAAACACTTGCAGACAGGTTCTTTAGCTTTGAGAGGATTGAGAATTGAGTAAGAAGGCATATATGTCTTACAATCATAATTCCAAAAAAAATAAAATAAAATTACAAAGGTATCCATCAATAGTACTGAATCAAGTAAAAGATGCCATATTTCTTGATTCTAACAGAAATAATAGCAAAATATTTTCATAATTCAATTGTTTTATAACAACTAGCATCATTCTTAAGCCCTTCATATATTGCAGATAAGTGGAAATAAAAGCATTACATTGTTACACAGGGAACATTATTTGCTGAATATAACAATGCTTTTGCAGTTTTCCCCTCATTTGGGTACGTGTGTCAGTTCCACTGAAGTATTGTTTACTGAGGGTAAAATCCACACTCAGGTTGCGTATATGTTTGAATTTTGTCTAGTGCATGAAATCTTTTAAGCAGCACCCCAGGCACGATCTAGAACATTTGTATCATCCCCAGTAAGTTGTCTATTTCTCGTTTGTAATCAATCTTTTTCCCTACCCTTGACCTTGAGACCCTCTGATTATTTTTCTTTTCTTTCTCTATTTTACTTTGATAGGAACACTTAATATGTGGTACTCCCTCTTATTAGGTTTTCCGTGTATAATACAAATGGAAGCACAGCTTTGTACAGAGCTCTACCATTTGTTCATTGTAGAGAATTAATACAAAGCCTGAGAAGATCCCTGCTGGGGTAACAAATGCAGACCTCTACAGTCTATTCATCTTGCATCACCAGCACGCCATGCCTATTGACTGTTGAAGCTCTGGCCCTCCCTGCTCAGCCCCGCAACTACTATCTCCTCTGCGTCCGTGAGTTTACTATTCTAGATAGCTCACGTGTGTGGAATCTTGCAGTCTTTCTGTGACTGGCGTATTTCATTTAGAAAAACGTCTTCAAGGTTCGTCCATGCTTTCCATATTGCAAGGTTTCCTTTTTCTTAGGACTGCATTATATCGTATCACATGTATGGACCACATTTTCTTTATCTATTCATCACTTGACAGGCATTTAGATTGTTTATACCTCTTGGCTATTGTGAATAGTGCTAGGTGAACATGGGAGTGCTAATATCTCTCTGAGATGCTAATTACCAATTTTTGGATAAGTACATAGAAGTGGGATTTTTAGAGCATTTGGTAGAAAATAATGAGGATCAGAGATAAAATAAATGAAGAAGAGAAAGCCACATGATCATCAGAAAAAATCACTGGGTATAATTCAACATATTTTTATGTTAAAACCTCATAAAATTAGGAATAAAGGGAAATTATTTCAATATAATATGGGCCATATATAAAAAGCTAATATCATACTCAATAGCCAAAAACTGAAAATTTTCCTCTAAGATGAGGGACAATGCAAGGATGTTACTGTTGGCACTTCTATTCAACACAGTACTAGAAGTCCTACCCAGAGCAATTAGGCAAAAAAAGAAAGAAAGAAAATTGTTACTTTTTGCATATAACATGCTCTGCTAAAGAGAAAACCCTAAGGACTCCATAATCACAGACACACTTCCAAAATCTGTTAGAATAATAAAAGAATTCTGTAATATTGCAGGATACAAAATCAACATACAAAAATCATTTGTGTTCAATACACTAAAACCATCTGAAAATGAAATTAAGAAAATTTCATATACAATAGAATACAAAAAATAAGATACTTAGAAATAAATTTAAAGTTAAAACTTGTGCATTGAAAAATTATAAAACACCGATGAAAGGAATTAAAGATGCAAGCAAATGTAAATACATGCTGTGTTCATGGACTGGAAAACAATATACTGAATATTGTTAAACTGTCCACACTACTCAAAGTTATCTGCAGATTCCATTTAATTTTTATCAAAAATGTCATTGGAATTTTTTTTTAAGGAAAAGAAGTGCTTTTTATTTTTTTTTCATTATTTTTGCCATACAATGTCATGATATCACCATGGGTTTACATATGCTTCCCCTCCAGAACCCCCCTCCCTCCTCCCTCCCCCCCGGGAAATCTCGATGCACCAGCCCCGAGCATCAATCCTGGGCTGGCGATTGATTAGACATTTTATACAGGGTTAGAAAAAAACAATCCTAAAATTCCTATGGACTCATGATAAATCCTAAATGGCAAAAAATATCTTGAGAAAGAACAGAGCTAAGGACCTTGTACCTTATGACTTCAAAACCTACTACAAAACTACAGTAATCTAAACATTATGATAACAGAACAGAGATATATACGTATCTATTGAAAGACATACATATATATATATGAATGGAGTATTTATATGTGTATGTGTCGTGTGTGTGTGTTAGTCACTCAATCATGTCCAACTCTTTGCAACCCCATGGACTATATCCCACCAAGCTGCTCTGTCTATGGAATTCTCCAGGCAAGAATACTTGGAATGGGTTGCCATTCTCTTCTCCAGGGAATCTTCCCAACCCAGGAGCTGAACCCAGGTCTTCCACATTGCAGGCAGGTTCTTTAACATGTAAGCCATCAGAGAAATTGAATTAAATACATATATATAGTCAAATGGAACAAAATAGAGAGTCCAGCAATAAATCTGTGAGTACACAGTCAACTGGTCTTCAACAAGGATGTCAAGTCTACACAACTAGGAAAGATAATCCTGCAGTGGATGGTGTTGGGAAAACTGTAAGTCCAGTCTCAAAATAATGAAACTGGGCCCTTATCTTAACACCATACACAAAAATCAACTCAAAAATAGGTTAAAGACTAAGATGTAAGACTTGAAACTATACAATACTCGGAAAAAAATCAGAGGTGAAATCCTCCACGATGCTGATCTTGACAAATGTTTCATGAATGTAATACCAAAAGCACAAGCAGCTAAAGCAAATACAGGCAAATGATTTGTTTTCTATGACTCCAATTTTGCCATGTATTTCTCTCTAAAATTTCATTATGGATGGGATAATACAGGATGTACTTTTAGTGTGTCTGACTTCTTTGATTCAGCATAATGCTTTCGATATTCACTCATATTGTTGCAAGTAGCCATTGTTTGTAGTTTTTAGGACTGCGTACTAGTCCATTGAAAGAATATATCAAACTTGTTTATCCATTAGCTACTTGCATTGTTTCCAATTTAATATTATTACAAATAAAGCTCTTATGAATATTTATATATGCAGATTTTTGCATAGACCCATGTATTCATTTATCTTAAATGACAAAATGATATTGCTGTGCTATATAGTAAGTGTATGTTTAAATTTAGTACAAACTAATAAAATGAAGTGACTATAGAATTTTACAATTCCAGAAGCAATATATGAGACTTCTGGTCACTTTACATATTTACCAGTAAATTTTTATTAACATTTAAATTTTTATTAATATTTTCTTAATTTTAATAATTCTAGAATATGGATAATGGAATTTTATTCTTATTTTAATTTTTTATATCTAGTAATTAATAATGTTGGACATTTTTATGTAATTATTTGCCATCCATATATCTGATACAGTGTCTGCTGAGATACTTTGTTCATTTTTTAAGTGTGTTGCTTGTATTTTTCTTACAAAGATGTAAAAGTCACCTTTCATACCATATGGTTTGGGAGGAAATAAGTAAAACTGTTTTTATTCTAAGATAAATTGATCACCTATGTATAAAATACCAAAGAATTTTATAAACTAAACTACTGGAACTAATAAGAGAGCTCAGCAAAACCGTGTGGTTTTTGTCAATGTACAACAATCCGTTATAGTCCTGTATATGAAATGAACAAATAAATTGGTCATAATGTATACACCCATCATGTACTGTTATAAATTTTTAAATAATTTACATATAAAATTAACAAAATTTACATTTATATACAATATCCACACACTGAAAGCTACAAAAAGTGCTGAGAGAATATTCTTAAGACACATTAATAAAGAGATATGCTTGCCTATCAATTGATGCTTCTGAACTGGGGTGTTGGAGAAGACTCCTGAGAGTCCCTTGGACTGCAAGGAGATCCAACAAGTCCATCTTAAAGGAGTTCAGAACTGGGTGTTCATTGGAGGGACTGATACTGAATCTGAAACTCCAATCCTTTGGCCACCTGATATGAAGAACTGACTCACTGGAAAAGACCCTGATGATGGGGAAGATTGAGGGCAGGAGGAGAAGGGGATGACAGAGGGTGAGACGGTTGGATGGCGTCATGGACTCCATGGACGTGAGTCTGAGTAAACTCCAGGAGTTGGTGATGGACAGGGAGGGCTGGCGTGGGGCAGTCCACGGGGTCACAAAGAGTTGGAGATGACTGAGCAACTGAACTGAAGTGAGCTGAACTGAAGCTTGCCTATGGATCCAAGACAAAATAGTGGAGACGTCAACACTCTTCACAATGACCTGCAGACTCAAAGCAGCTCAAATTACCACCCCAGTAGGCCTTTTACAGACATATAAAATATATGTATACATATTAGTACATAATGTATAAACTGAAAATATATAACATATGTAAGGTCAAAGGACCTAGAACGGGCAATACAACTGGTAAGAAAGAACAACATTGCAGGACTCGTATTTCATGGTTTCAAGGATTATAACTTTATAGTGAAAGTTACAGTAATCAAGACAATGTGATACTAGGTTGAAAAGGACCAATGGATGAATGGAACATTATAAACAGTCCAAAAATACAGCCATAAATGCCTGACCAAGTGATTTTTGTCAAGGTGCCATGACAACTCAATGGACAAAGGATAATCATTTCAACTAATAGTGCTGTAATATCTGGATGTCAATATGCAAAAAAAATAGATAAATGAAATTTGATCCTTACATCACACCATACACAAATACTGACAAAGGATTATAGGTTTAAATGTGAGAGACAAAATTATAAAACTTCTCTAATATTCAAGAGGGGAAGATACAGTGACCTAAAGTGAAGCAAAGATTTTTAAAATAGAATATAGAAAGCCCCAAGTATATAAAAGCTGAATAGACTGAACTTCATCAAAGTTAAAAGTTCATCTTTCAAAAGGAATCATTAAAAAAATGAAAAAGCGAAGAATATCTTTTTAAAAATGTTGGTTCTATCAATAGTGGGAAGGATGAAGTGATGGAACACGGATGGTGAAATGTGGGGAAATCCTACTAAAGATTGACTTTGATGGTCTGATTCATCTTGTGATCCTATGTAATAGACAATTTTACCCTGACTTCTTTCTCGCTTCTACTGTTTTTCCATGCATTTGTGAACAGCTAGTAGAATCCTGCAGCAAAAGCAAAACCACATTGCTCAGGCATTGTGTTTGGATTCTAGGGGGAAATGTCTGTCGTGTGAGAAGCAGGAGTCTTGAACTAGATGCCCATTTGATTATGCCCTCGGAGAGCTACTTATGCCTTGGGCTTTCAGGACCCCTGCCGCAAAGCGAGTATCAGAGATGTGACAGATTATTACAATCACGGGTGAATCTAACCCAGATTAATCTCACTGAACAAACAAATATAAATTGAAAAAAGCTTTGTTTTCTTTTTGGCTACTCTGTGATCTGATGCTACATGAAAATAAATTTCAAAATAATTATTTGACATTTAAAAGATGAAAGGACCTTTCAAATAGTTTTTAAAGTACTATTTTAAATGCTTTTTCTTTCTTGAATTCTAGACAGTGTCCATAAATCTCATGGAGAAAAAAAGATGACATTTTTTAAAGAATTGAAGTCATGCCAAAGTGGGTTTCTATGGACTTATCAATAGGGATTAGCATTTAAAGTACTAACAGGATGTTGCTATCTCATTTTAAGTATCTGGGCACCTAGTGTATTGTATTTTAATCAAGTTGCAGAGAAGCTGCATAGAAATGTTCCAAAGTCACATACATTGAATCACTAAATGAGTTAGAAACCTTGAAAACTGAGTGGTTAGCCCAGAAATGCCAAAGCTCTCTTTATCATGATGTAGATGCTCTTTTCAATCAGAAAACAGAACATAACTAATCATATTGCATTTATGAAACTGATAATCATTTTCTCTGGCCTGAAAGGGACTCTAAAAATGCCAACAGAACTCACATAGTCTTGGCGAATAGAGACCATGGTTTTATATTTTAGAATAGAAACACTATTTCAGAGATGTAAGCATTATTTCCCATGAAAATTTTCATTATAAACTCATGTAACATACTTATCCTAAGATTTTCTTAACAGTGTAAAGCCACTCTCTATAATGTCTGCATTTTATAACATGACGTCAGTTGCTGCCTATGTTATTGGCATTTGGGAATCTGACCTACGCGTGTGTCTGGTACATCTGCATGTTATTGTTCAAGGTATTTTACTATTTTTATACACTACGACTCTTAAAAACATCAAAGTAATTTCTTTTTAGAATATCTAACTATATGCATCTTACATATTCAATAAAATAGTGCAGCTTCTTGTATGGTAAGAAAGAGAAGTGTAAATTAATGCTAAAGAGTGAGCTAACACTTAAGTATTATTTTATTTTTTATGAATTATATATTTAAATATTTATGAATTATGGATAGCTTACTTTAATGTTTCTTTTTTAAAACACAAGAGAATATGAAATTTAAATACTCAACCTGCTCTTTCTCCAATACCACAATCTTTTTTTTTTAAAGGATAGAATATACAGCTCAGATCCTAAAACGGACCTTAAAATAATGAAAGAATAGTTTTCCTAATTATTCTCTTCCAATTATGCTCTAAATGGAAGTCATATTTCTAAACTACATGCTAAACACACCCCCTTTTCCGTTTTTACCACTAGCATCACCCTACACACCAACGTTTTTTGCCTGAACTTCTCTAATTTCTCTTAATGTACATGTACTCTAAATTTACTGCTTACATACTGCCTCAAACATTTGAGAAACTGGATTGTTCTCTTTGCATAATATTAAGTGAACATCTAAAAATTTTTTTTAGGAATTTAAACATTTGCAAAGGATGGTGATCTGTAAGTGCTCATCAACAACGACTTGTAAAAAGAAGCTATTATATCTTTCCTTCAAAGGTTCGATGGATGATAAATAGGAAAGTATGATATTAACAGTATCAAGATTCTGCACATGATAGTGTAACTTACTTCAGACTCTTTTATAAAGAGCCTAGAGAACTGAGAAATTATTTATTTTAAAAGTTATTTTCTAATACTGTACAGAAAGAAAGAGAATTAGGGTAAAAATTCACAAAACAAGGCAAATGATAACTAGGAGATAAAACAACTTTTGGTAAGCTAAAATTTAGAAAACTAAATTTCATTCCAATGTTTACTGGAAAAATTCAAAGTTCTCACTAGCCAAGTGTTGCTGAACACTTGAGATATTCAGCTGGGATTCCAGAAAGGCCATTCTTTAAAAGGAAGAATAAACCAGCCCTACAATAAAAGCTGCTCTTTAACTGTCCTAAAAAATAAATAAATAAATAAGACATGCTAACAAGGAGAACACTGACACAAAACTAAAGAATTCGCTGCCAGAACGAGACGCAGCGCTCGTTAAAGGAGAACAGCAGTGTCCACGAGCAGCGGCCTGCCAGTCAGCTGTCTACGGTCCGGTCAGAATGATCACCATGTAAAGAAGCAGGAAAAAGCAATACATGACCAATCAACAGAAACAAACTGAGAAATAAAAGAGGGTAAGGATTTTAAAAGCTTTTCCTATTACTATGTTGAAAGATTTAAATGAAATTATGAACAAAAAGAAACATAAATAGAAACTATAAAAAGATGGAAACAAATGAAACTGGTGTGATGAAAACTACAACGTCTGAAACACAGATCTCACTGGATGGGCCTGGGAACCGGCTAGACACTACTGGAGAAATAATCTGTGGACTTGGTGAGTGGGGCCTCATGAGCTGTTTGAACAGCAGAAGAGAGGTGGAAACGGTGGAAATAATTAAAGAAGCATGCTCAGCAACTCATGGGACAATATCAAAACGCCCAAAACACATGCAACTGGAATTTTAGAACTGAAGAAACAGACATAATTTAAGAAAAGAGTGGGTCAAAGATGTTTCAAATATGATGACAAACATCAACCCACATAGCCAAGAAGTTCAAAGAACCTGCAGAAAAGTAAATAAACCAAAGAGAACACTAAAGTTCAGTGTAAGAAAATTGTTGAAAACAGATAATTAAAAGAAATTATGAAAAGTATATTAAATATAAAGAAACATAATATCACCAAGTTTTTCATCATATCAAGTGCAAGCCACATGACAATAAAATGACAAAAGTAATGTAATTGAAGGGGGAAAAAATAAACCCTGCAAATTTAAAACTTTACTATCAGAAAAATATTCTTAAAAAATAAAGAAAAAAAATATTTTCAGAGAAACAAAAGCTGGTATATTTTGTCCCCAGCAAAGCTTTAGTAAGAGAAATGTTAGATAATGCTTTTTAGCCTGGAGGACTATTATGCCAAATGGAAATTTGGATCAATCTAAAGTAATGAATAGTATAATAAATAATATACATAGAGAAAAATAGAAGTTTCTCTCATTACTACATTTCTTTAAAGACAATTGTGAGGTTTACATCAAATATAAAAATAAAATATCTGAATAAAGTATAAGATGGATAAAAATAAAAATGTATAGTTAATAAGTTTTTTCTGTACATAGAAAATGGTATGGTATTTGAAGGTAGGTTGTAACAATTCAAAAGTAAAAAATATAAACGCTAGAGTGAAACTCACAAAATTAAACATAGAAGTTTAGCCTTTAAGCCAATTTAAAGGATATAAAGCGGAATATTGAAAAATACTCCAAAAAAGGTAAAAATAAAAATAGTATAAAAGGAAAAGGAGTTAATTAAACAAAGAGAAAACCAATAGCAAGGTGGAAAACTTAAACTCAGATCTTAGATTAAATGCAGATTGTTTGAATATATGGCATAAGCCGCAAATTCTGTCTGTCATGGTGTTTAAAAAGAAGCACTTTAAATGTGAAGACTGAAGAAGCTAAAAGGAAAAGGTGCATCATGAAAGTGCTAAACATGAAACATAAGGGGACTATATTAATTTCAGATAAAGTGTTTTTGATAAGTATACTATCAGAGACAAATATGAACATTCACGATAAACATTACAGTTAAATAACTCTACTTCCCTTAAAGACATTTGTGGACCCCTAAGAAGAAGTGCAGAATATATGCTCATTTCAAGTATGCAGTAAACACAAGAAATAGGCATTGTAGCAATATTACAGGATGTAGGATCAATATAAGAAGAACTATGTTTCTGTATATGATCAACAATTGTGTTTTAAAATATCATTTTAAGGTATAAGAAAGCTTAAAATCCAAAGGGATAAATTTAATAAATCTACATGTTGAAAATAACAAAGTACTGCTCATAAATACTAAAGAAACCAAAATAAGTAGGAAGATCTACCATGTTCATGGATTAGAGGACTCAGTATTGTTAAATACAATTCTCCTCAACGGGATCTACATATTCAAACCTATCCCATCCAAAATCTATGCATGCTTCCTTAGAGAAATTGACCATCTATTCCTAAATATAATGTAGAAATGCAGAAACGTAGATTAGTGAAAATTCTTTTGAAAAATCAGAACAAATGTGAGGGACTTAAAGCTACACTTATGAGGAAAATGTGGCATTTGGACCAAAAATGAAGATATAAAGGTTAACAGAATGAAGTAGAGACTGCAGAAACAGACCAACACATAAATGGTCAATAAATTTCAATGTCAATGCTATTTAATGGGAAAAGATATGGGGGGGGGAAAGTGCCTTGATGCTTACTGTGCACTGTGTGTGTGTGTGTGTGTATGCACGTGTGTGTGTGTGCTAAGTCCCTTCAGTCGTGTCTGACTCTCTGCACCATACACAAAATCAAACTCGAATATATCAAAGAGCTATGCATGAAAAACATTTTTCACAAAATTTCTAGAAGAAAACAGTGGAGATAATTTTGTGTCTTTTGGTGAGGGGAAGATTCCTTACATAACAAAAGGCATTAATCATAAAATAATAAAAAATAACTGGGTTTTATTTAACTTTAAAATTGTCTGGTTTCAAATTTTCTCCTTAAGAAGATGAAAAGCAAGCCACAGACTGAAAGAAAACAGCTCAAACGCAGACACCTGACCAAAATCTCTGATCCAAAATTCATAAGGAAGCACATTCAATAGTAAAAGAAAAGCAACCCATTTTAAAAAGTGGTGAAATATTTTAACACATACAAAGAAAGTCTACAGATAGCTCCATAAAGAGATATCAATATAATTAAGAATCATGAAAACACAAAATAAAACTGCAATGAGACCCCAGAATCATTCTACTAGAATGGCTAAATTTTAAAGTTCTGAGAAAACATCTATTAATAGTTTAGCTGGATGCAAATCAGTCAGAATCGTAACGCTTTGCTGGTAAGAGTGTAAAATGCACAACCATGTTGCTTTGGCAGCTTCTTTTACAGTTAAGTAGACATTTAACACATGACACAGCAATCTTAAGTATTTAACACAAGAGAAATGAAAATATATTTCCACAAAAATAGACATAAAATTTTTTTTCAAAATACTAAAAATTAGAAATCTTCCAGGTATCCTTAAACGGCTACAGGATGAACAACTTGTGCTACATTCATCTGAAGGGACAGTAAGCAGCTGCCGCCACTGCTGCTGAGTCGCTCAGTCGTGTCCGACTCTGTGCGACCCCACAGACGCAGCCCACCAGGCTCCCCCGTCCGTGGGATTCTCCAGGCAAGAACACTGGAGCGGGTCACCATTTCCTTCTCCAAAGCATGAAAGTGAAAAGTGAGAGTGAAGTCGCTCAGTCGTGCCCAACCTTTAGCGACCCCGTGGACTGCAGCCCACCAGGCTTCTCCGTCCATGGGATTTTCCAGGCAAGAGGACTGGAGTGGGGGTCATTGCCTTCTCCAACAGTAAGCAGCATTTCTGCTATTCAGTCGCTCAGTCATGTCTGACTCTTTGTGACCCCGTGGACTGTAGCACACCAGGCCTCCTTGTCCTTCACTATCTCGCTGAGGGTGCTCAAACTCAAGTCCATCATCAGTGATGCCATCCTGCCATCTCATCTTCTGTCGTCCCCTTTTCCTCTCACCTTCAATCTTTCCCAGCATCAGGGTCTTTTCAAGTTAGTCAGCTCTTCACATCAGGTAGCCAAATTACTGGAGCTTCAGCTTCAGCCTCAGTCCTTCCAATGAACACCCAGGACTGATCTCCTTTAGGATGGACTGGTTGGATCTCCTTGCAGTCCAAGGGACTCTCAAGAGTCTTCTCCAACACCGCTGTTCAAAAGCATCAGTTCTTTAGCACTCAGCCTTCTTTATGGTCCAACTGTCACATCCATACATGACTACTGGAAAAACCACAGCCTTGACTAGATGGAACTTTGCTGGCAAAGTAATGTCTCTGCTTTTATATGCTGTCTAGGTTGGTCATAGCTTTCGTCTTCTTTGGGATTGGAATGAAAACTGACCTTTACTGGTCCTGTGGCCACTGGTGAGTTTTCCAAAGTTGCTAGTGTACTGAGTCCAGCACTTTAACATCATCCTTTAGGATTTAAAATAGCTCAGCTGGAATTCCATCCCCTCCACCAGGTTTGTTTGTAGTGAAAATTCCTAAGGCCCACTTGACTCCAGGCCCACACTCCAGAATGTCTGGCTCTGGCGAGTGTTCTCACCATAGTGCTTTATCTGGGTGATTAAGATCTTCTTTTGCATAGTTCTTCTGTGTATCCTTGCCACTCCTTAACATCTTCTTCTTCTGTTAGGCCCATACAATTTCTGTCCTATACTGAGCCCATCTTTGCATGAAAGGTTCCTTTGGTATCTCTAATCTTAAAGAGATCTCTAGTGTTTCCCATTCTATTGTTTTCCCCTATTTCTTCTTATTGATCACGAGGAAGGCTTTCTTATCTCTCCTTGCTATTCTTTGGAACCCTGCATTTAGATGGATATATCTTTCCTTTTCTCCTTTGCCTTTCACTTCTCTTCTTTTCTCAGCTATTTGTAAGGCCTCCTCAGACAACCATTTTGCCTGTTTGCATTTCTTTTTCTTGGGGATGGTCTTGATCATTCCCTTGTGTACAATATCACAAACCTCCATTCATAGTTCATGCACTCTGTCTATCAGATCTAATCCCTTGAATCTATTTTTCACTTCCACTGTATAATCTTAAAGGATTTGATTTAGGCCATATCTGAATCGTCTAGTGGTTTCCCATACTTTTTTCAATTAAAGTCTGATTTTCACAATGAGGAGTTCATGATCTGAGCCACAGTCAGCTGCCAGTCTTGTTTTTGCTGACTGTATAGAGCTTCTCCATCTTCAGTTGCAAAGAATATAATCACTGATTTCAGTATTGACTACCTGGTGATGTCCATGTGTAAAGTGGTCTCTTATGCATTCGGAAAAGGGTGTTTATGTGACCAGTGGATTTTCTTGGCAAAATTCCATTAGCCTTCACCCTGCTTCGTGTTTTACTCCAAGGCCAAACTTGCCTGTTACTCCAGGTATCTCTTGACTTCCTACTTTTGCGTTCCAGTCCCCTGTGATGAGAAGCACACTTTTTTTGGTGTTAGTTCTAGAAGGTCTTGTAGGTCTTCATGGAACCCTTCAGCTTCAGCTTCTTTGGCATTAGGGCTTGGGGCGTGGGCTTGGATTACTGTGATACTGAATGACTTGCCTTGGAAATGAATCGAGCTCATTCTGTGGTCTTTGAGATGGCATCGGAGTACTGCAGTTCAGACTGTTCATTGACTATGAGGGCTACTCCATTTTTTCTAAGGGATTCTTGCCCACAGTCGCAGATATAATGGTCATCTGAGTTAAATTTGCCCATTCCCATCCATTATAATTCACTGATTCCTATGATGTAGATGTTCACTCTTGCCGTCTCCTGCTTGACCACTTCCAATTTACCTTGATTCATGGACCCAACATTCTAGGTTCCTATGCAGTATTGTTATTCTCTACAGAATCGGACTTTACTTCCCCCACCCGACATATACAACTGGGTACATGCCCACTTTGGCTCAGCCTCTTCATTCCTTCTGGAGCTATGTCTCCACTCATTTCCAGTAGCATACTGAGCACCTAACGACCTGGGAGTTCATCTTTCAGTGTCATATACTTTTGTCTTATACTGTCCATGGGGTTCTCAAGGCAAGAATACTGAAGTGGTTTGCCATTCCCTCCTCCAGTGGATCACATAAGTTAGCAGCATAAAAAGCAACAAAGACAGTCTTACGATACAAAACTCCATGTCTTACAAATCTCTTGTGATTATTGTTAATAGATGGTTGAAAGAACAAAAAATAATACATTTTATAAAGTTTAAATATAAAATAAGGCTCGTCATCAATTCTCCTTCTACGTTTTGATCGGTTTATAGATGTTAGAGCTGAGTACCCTGCTCCTGTGCAGAAGTAGACGGACAATGGGAGATTTGTAGTGGCAGCAGTACTGGCACCCTGGAGTTTTTTGTTATGCCAGCAGGCACATGGTGATCTGTCAAAAATACTATCGACAGTCTTGCTAAAATGAAGAACTGGAAATCATCTGATTTGCAAAAGGCTATCGTGACCAGATCACTCACTTTTTCAGTGCTAAAATCAGGGTTTCTTTTTTAAAATAGATTTTCACTGCAGCAGATTTGCTCTACAGCGTTCTGTTGGTTGCTGCTGTACAGCGAGGTGAGCCAGCTCTGTGTCTGCATGCGTCCCCTCCTTGCTTCCTCTCCGCTTTGGGCCGCCGCAGAATACTGAGTCAGGCGCTCTGTGCTGTAGAGGACGTTCTCACCGTCACCTGTTCTATGCATCCGTTGTTGTTGTTCACTCGCTCAGCTGTGTCCGACTCTTTGCGACCCGTTGACCGCAGCAGGCCGGGCCTCCCTGTCCTTCACCATCTCCCAGAGCTTACTCAAACCCACGTCCATCCAGTCGGTGATGCCATCCAACCGTCTCATCCTCTGTCGTCCCCTTCTGCTCCTGCCCTCAATCTTTCCCAACATCAGGGTCTTTTCCAATGAGTCAGCTCTTGCATCAGGTGGCCAAACTACTGGGGCTTCAGCTTCAGCATCAGTCTTTCCAATGAACACCCAGGACGGATCTCCCTTAGGATGGACAGGTTTGGTCTCCTTGTAGTACAAGGGACACTCAAGAGTCTTCTCAAGCTTCACAGTTCAGCAGCATCAGTTCTTCAGCACTCAGCCTTCTTTACAGTCCAGCTCTCACACTCATACATGACCGCTGGAAAAGCCATGACCATTGTTGGTAAAACGATGTTTGTGCACATGCTGCATGCTAAGTCGATTCATTTGCCACCCTTGGACTGTAGCCCACCAGGCTCCTCTGTCCCTGGGACTCTCCAGGCAAGAATACTGGAGTGGGTTGCCATGCTCTCCTCCAGGGGATCTTCCCAACCCAGGGATCAAACCTGCATCTCTCCTGTCTCTGTGACAGGCAAGTTCTTTACCACTAGTGCTACCTGGGAAGCCCTTTTCTTAAAGAGTGAAGTAAGCCAGAAAGCGAAAAACAAATTCTGTATATTAATGCTTATATGTGAAATCTAGAAATGTGATACAAATGAACTTATGTGCAAAACTAGTATTTCTAATCTGCCCCACAGTTTGGTGTCCGAAAGGGTTTTACCAGGAGTGGGCATCATAGCAGATTTAGGATGGGTAAGAGGTGAAACTTCCTTTTATAAATTATGAAAGGGGAAGTGACAAAATAGAACACGCACAGAGTGTATTCAGGAAGGCCAGTTCTAGAAAAAAGCACATCTGAACCTCAAAGAGTCGTAAACTGATTCCCTTATAATGATTCTTGCCGCAGGGGTCTTTAGAATGAGCACCCCTGGGAGTAGCCTCCCCGGCAGGAAGACCAGAGCTCAACGGCATTCCATCAGCACGTCTTGCCTCCTGTAGTCTACTGTCCCGACAACAGCAAACGTTACTGACAGTTTTGGCAGTGAGCATCAGATTTAATCTGCGTTCTCCACTGCTGTGCCTTCAAACCCACCATGCATGAGCATATGCAAGACAGAGAGCCAACAGGAATGGCTGTGTGACTCAGGGACTCAAGCCGAGGCTTTGTCACAACCGAGAGGGGCGGGATGGGGAGGAGGAGGGACACAGGCACACCCATGGCTGACTCGCGAGGGTCTCGGTGGAAGGCAACAGAATAATGTAAGGCAGTCATCTTTAAGTAAAAATAAGTAAATTTAATTTTAAAAAGAGAATGACTTTTTAAAAACCTCTTATGCGCCCACTGCAATTGGAGTACAGTGCAGGCGCCTCAGCTTGGCAGGTGGTCACTCTCTCCTCTCCTCTGGCCTCTACCCTTTTCCAAGCCTGGCTTCCAGATGCAGACTCCCTCCTGTTCCTGGAACCCATCGAGTTCATCGCGACACACGTCTCTGCCCCGGCCATCCACACGACCTTCAGCGGCCTCCGGGGACACGCCTCGCCAGATCCTTCTGCTCCACCCCCATTTGTCACCGTCGGCTACCGCGGCCCCATTTCGAAACGTGTTTCACGACAGCACAGTCGAAACATCTCTTGTCTTTTATTTTTCTCTCCATGACCTAGAAGCACCTGATAGAGTGTCAAAACATATTTTTTGAATTGGTGGATGAGTCAAGTGAATGAATACAAAGTTCTTTTTGCCCTGTTTAAAAGACATTTTGCAATCACCAAAAAATTGCTCAGTTTTCGAACATGAATGACTGTTTCCTAAACCTATAGTGTGCGTGCCGTATATCCCTCATTTGGCTGTTCATCTCTAAGGAAACTTTGTGTAGGACAATTTAGACAAGGCAGAAATTGCAGCAAGTTCGGTTAATTGCATAGTAGTTTCCCTCAGCACATTTCCAACACCATTCCTAGATCTTATTCATAAAAAGCCTCCCTAAGTGACTGTAACAGACAGCATTCCTTTGAAAACTGTCACTTCTAGACTTGTGACTTTATTGATTTCCACACGGCTTTTACTTTGGGGGCATCAAAGTCAGAAACAAAATGACTATCATACTAAATGGCTGATTGTAAAGGGATTATTTTCTCAGACGAATTCTCAAGAAACGTTGCAATTCTGAACAGGGTACGATTAGGTGGTAATTACTGTCATGAGCTGAGCAGTAGGTTCTATTATTTCTACACAGGTATTTAGGACTGGATGGTGCTGTAATTACTAGGAATTGACTAAGAATCAAATGGTGGATAAAGATGAGAAGTTATAGATTGAGGAACTATTTCAAGGGATCAAGGTCAGTGTGAAATAATCAAACCTTAATGAAAATAGAGCAGGGGTTAGGGTGTTGAAAGATGATAAGATCTGAAGGAAATTGTATCCAAGGAGAAAATGTGACCCCATTTTCTCAAAATTATCTGCATTATCCCCATTATCACAAAGGGATAATCCCATGAGGAAAACAAATTAAATATCCATCAGTTTGAATTTTGTATATTTGTTCCCTCCACATACTAATGAAAAATCTGCTTGTAATTATTTCTAAATTTCCTTTCCAGTGGTCAAAGCCAACTAAAGTTTTGCATGCATTTTAAAAATCAGACGTCCAAAGAAATTTAAAGCAGTTTGTGATAAAGCTAAACAAACAATGAGAAAATATAATCAGAGTACTGTTTTTAAAACACAGAAGATATGTTAAAACTAGGTGTCATTAAGGTTACATAGTCTTACCTACTTAAGGAGATCAGTTTTTTTCTCATTATGGGTAAGAAATCCCTAAGTTCTTTTCAGTGAAAAAAAAAAAAGAGAAATGATCCACAAGACTGACTATTTTTTCTAAAACTATCTCTTTCTTTTTTGGAGTTTTAAAAACATTATTTTGAAAAAAAAAAGGTAGTCATATCTATAAGCTTAGAAACCATGTTTGATAAGTCATTTCACCTTCATATCTATAGGTTGATGATGGTCAATATCTAATATTATCCTTGGAGATGAACATGCTAAAAGTTTCAAGTGTTTTAAAACATAATTTTTCAAAATGTTCAGTCTTATTCCATTGAGTTCTGTTCTGTTACTTTATCAGCTATAAATGTCCAGATCAGCAGCTGTGGAAAAAAATGGAAGGGAAATTTAGCCTAGAGTTGGAAGAATGGATTTTGAGCCTTGATTTTAATACTTGTTAACCACATGACCTAATGTGTTATTTCGTAATTCTGAGTGTTAAACCCCCACTCTGTTAAAAGGAGGACCAAAAATAATTTCTTCACAGTATTGCTGTGAGGATTAACTGAAAAATTGGTTGTGAAGTCATTCATTAAAATATAAAGGTTCAAAACAAAAGGAAGAGTGTGTATTGTATATTCCATTTATATGAGTTTAAGAAAGCTGAAACCACAGAACAGTGATAGAAATCAGAACAGTGATTATGATGGATTAGGCCGCTGACTGGAAAGGAATATTCAGGAACATTCTAGGTTGACAAAATACTCTATACATGTATGCTGGTAGTGGAAAAACTGTTATAGGCAATGTAAAAGGTCATAATAATGTGCGCAGTGGTAAAGAATCTACTTGCCAATGCAGGGGATACAAGAGATGTGGGTTCAATCCCTGGGTCAGGAAGAGCCCCTGGTGTAGGGAATGGCAACCCACTCCAGTGTTCTTGCCTGGAAAACCCTATGGACAGAGGAGCCTGGAGGGCTACAGTCCAGGGGGTCCCAAAGATTCGGACAGTCCTGAGTGACTGAGCACCCCCCACACACACCTCAATAAAGTAAATGGAAGAAAGGTCTGTGTTCCTTAGCACGGCCACGGGGACAGCCATGACCTGTCTCTTGTCTGCTTTTCTGTGTTCAAGTGTGGCCGCTCCTTCTCTTTTTTCAAACCTACTTTCGAGCCAACTATTTTCGGGCCACAATATCTGCCTGTTTACAGTTGAAATGTAAGAGTTTTCACTTCTTTAGTTATTTATATCCTACCCCAAACTCGCCAAGCAGACCACGTGTCTTCTCTAAAACAGACCTCCTGTGACACTCCAAAAGTCCTCCAGGAATACCCCACACAGAGAGATCCAGCCCTCTTCCGCCAGGGCTGGCCCTGGGGCATGCTACCTCAGCTGCCGGCAGTGTCTCCTGCCTGGAAAGCCCTTGGGCAACTCTGCTTTAGCCAGCCTGAAAGTTTTAATTTTTCAACAGAAGAGCATGCATTTTCATTCTGCACTAGGTCCTGGAATTACGTACCCAGTCCTGCTCTTCTGCCTTTGGCTGTACCTGTATCAGCATCTTTTTGCTGTTGTCGTTGAGAATTACTATTTGTTTCTCTGAGTCTTTGATTTAGCAAAAATTCCTTAAATTGTGACTATGCCTTTTCCATTTCTTTGCCAAGAACTTCGTCTAACTCTTAGCATTTAATAGGCAGCTAAGGAGTATTTGTTGATTGGCAGACTGACTGACCCACTAACTGGATGAAGGAACTAATATCAGAGTGAATTAACGCTACTGAGCAGGGGAGTGATATGGGCAAACTAAGAAATATCTAGAGCTGAGGAGTAAAGTCAACGCTGTAGGTGCTCACTGATCAGATCTATGATTCCACCAGCAAACATCAGGTGCCTGCTGCATGCCGGAAGGCTCAATTGGCTGGCATCACAGCTAGCGCTCCCCCGCCTGGACAACCCCATCTGACTGTTCTCCTCCCATATTTCTGGACCAAAGCAAGAGAGACCACTGTCTCTGGGCACCTCATCTCCCTCTAGGACCACGGCAGAGCTGCAGGTGAAGCTGGGCAGGCAGACGCGCTTTCGGCACGCTGCCGCGTGGTTCTCAGGCTTTCTGAGAACTACATATGTGTTCATGTTTATTTATATATATTATGGATATATATATGAATTAGCGTGTATTTGTGTAGCTGGGAGTGTGTGCTCAGTCAGCAAGTCATGTCTGACTCTCTGTGGCCCCTTGGACTGTAGCCCACCAGGCTCCTCTGTCCATGGGATTTCCCAGGAAAGAATCCTGGAGTGGGTCGCCACTGGCTCCTCCAGGGGATCTTCCTGACCCAGGGCTCAAACCCACGTCTCCTGCGTCCCTGCATTGACATGCAGACTCTTTACCACTGAGCCACTGGGAAGCCCGTGTGTACCTACACACATATGTACAGGCGTGTGTATCTATACACGTATGTACAGGCGTGTGTACCTACACATGTATGTATAGGTCTGTGTACCTACACACGTATGTACAGGTGTGTGTATCTACATATGTATGTACATGCGTGTGTACCTACACACGTATGTACAGGCATGTGTACCTACACACATAAGTACGTAGCACGTGTGTGTCACCTGCTTCTGAGGGTCTTTCTACTCCAAGTACAGCTGGAAGAGTCAGAGCTACAAAGGCTCCTCACGGGTAACTTTCTTGACAAACTCTCCAAGGGCAGCCAGTCGCCTGAGCCGTTCACAGCCCGGCTGACACCAGGCCCTCCCGGCCGTGCTCCTTTCTTACTGACCGCTTCGTCACAGGCATTTTTATTGGCTGCGTTTCACCAACAGCAGGGCAGCTGTTGGTGATCCCCATGGACCTCTCTACTTCTCCTCGGGCCTCCGCCCCCCTGTCATCTGGCTCCTTGGTTTTACGTGACACTCTCTAGTCTTTCTCTTCTTTCTGGAGCCCTTCTGTGAACTTCAATCTCAATTATCCCGAGGCACCTCACTTAAATAGCCAAGTCAGCCCGAACCAGCGGAAACACCAGCTCTTCTCTTCAGAACCTGCTCTGATTGCAATCCGTTTCATCCTATCAGCTGCCCAGGCACAAAGTCTCGGACTTTTGCATTTTTTCCTAATTTTTTTTCACACATCACGTATAACCCGTATGTTATACGTATACGTACAACATTTCAAGTCCGAGATAAATTCAGCATCTGACTGCATCTCCTCTCTTCCACACCACCACCCCTCCAAGCCACCATCACGCTTTGCCCAGATTCTGATGAGCTGACTCATTTTTCCTCTTCCCTGTGCCCCTGTGAAGACAGATGAGGAATGACCTGCTCACTGACACATTCTGAGCAAATGCAAGGCAATGTTCCTAAATGATGATTTCAAAAGAAATTTAGACATTGATTCCAAGTCATCACATCAGAAATCTTAAAAAACAAAACTCACAGACATAAAATCAAAATACATCTCAAGGGAGAAATTCTAAGTGAAGCTAAGGGAAGAAGGAGCCCTTTGGACGTTCTACCTGACTCCCCCTAAGGAGAATACTTTGTAAAACAGAAATACAAACATGTCCATTTCTCATCTAGACCTTCCCTCATCACTATATTTACAAATCTGAAAACTTGATCTCAGCCTTTGCTAACTCTCCCTTTACTTTGGTCTTTTTTCATCACTTGATAGCACCATTGACATATTACTCATTGACTGATTTTTTTCTATGCTTTTATTGTCATTTTCCCCTAATGACACAAAGTCAGGGTTTTTTGATGTTATATTCACTGTATTCTCAGCTATTACAGTTCCTAGCACACAGTAAGCTGTACGGTTCAGGTCCCACAGAAAATAGAATTCAACTCAAAGAGTAGGGTTTTTTCTGGAGGTGGGGTGGGGGTTCCTTTTCTTCTTCTATTTTGTGTGCAGACTCCATATGGAGAAAGGAAATCCACAGTGGATTGGGGGCCCCCAGAACCAACAGTCCTGAGGCCCCAGGAGGAAGTGGGAGCACACGGAGGCCCAGGTCAAGGAAGGCTGAGGTCCCGGGGTAGGGGTTGCCCCCAGGAGTTGTGGTCTTGGAGGAAAAGGAATCGCCCTGGGCACACAGCCTGCAACAGGAGGGGGCAGGGGCAACATGCCCTGACCGCCATCCTCTCCTGCTAATGTCACCCACTGGCCGAGCCGTGGGAACAGGGTCAAGGGAGCCCAGAGGTCAGCCAGAGGTCAGCCTCCCAGGGCAAGCACTAGGGAGAAGAACAGGAATGGATCAGAGGGCAAGCGGAAAATGCCAGCGCAGAGGAGCTTAGTAAACAGCCATGGAACCAAGCACGGCAATTTCGTCAAAGCATAATGTTAAAGAAACCTAGAAATTAAATCCAAGTGATTGTTTGTCTCAGAGACCTTAAAAAATGCCAAGGGTGTAAAGGTTCCTTAAATAATTAAAAATAGAGTTACTAGAAGATCCAGGAATCCCACTCGTGGGTGTATATATGGAAAAGATAAAAAACCATAAATCAAAAAGATACATGTACCCCTATGTGCACTGCAGGACTATTTACAATAGCGAAAACATGGAGGCGACCTAAATGTCCATCAACAGGTAAATGGACACAGATGATGTGTGTAGAGAGTGAAGCACACACACAGTGGAATGCTACTCAGCCACGGAAGGAGTTAAATTTGCAGAAATGCGGATGGACCTAGAGATCGTCTTACTAAGTGAAGTCAGATGCAGCAGCGCGCTCGGTCACTCAGGTGTGTCTGACTCTCTGAGACCCCGTGGACAGGCTCCGCTGTCTGTGGGATTCTCCAGGCAAGAGCACTGGCGTGGGTTGCCATGTCCTACTCCAGAGGATCTTCCCAACCCAGGGATCGAACCTGCATCTCTTATGTCTCCTGTGTTGGGAGGTGAGTTCTTTACCTCTGGCAACACCTGGGAAGCCCAAGTGAAGTCAGACAGAGAAAGACAAATATCCTATGATATCTCTTATATGTGGGATCTATCAAATAATACAAATGAACTTATTTACAAAACAGAAATATACCCACAGACATAGAGAACAAACTTACGCTTACCAAAGGGGGAAGGGAGGAGGGATAAATTAGGTATTTGGGAATAAGAGGTACACACTACTATATATGAAGCAAACGAGGACCTACTATATACACAGGGGGCTATATTCCATATCTTATAACAGACTATAATGGAAAGGAATCTGAGAAAGAATAATATATATACATGTAAAACTAAATCACTTTGCTGTGTACTAGAAATAGTGTAAATCAACTATACCCAAATAATATTTGTTTAAATGCCAATGGTATAAAATCCAAATCAAACTCAGAAGAGGCAAGTCTGAAAAGGGTTAAGGTGAACAGGCAGATTCAAATGTTCTAACAGGAGCCACTGAGGAAGGGTTGTTTATACAGTGCAGCCTGTGATCAAATTAAAATAGGTAGATATATTTTCATGTCCTCCATAGTCCAAAGTTCTCTGTTAAACTGGCTGGCACTCATGGGTTGAATGATTAGTCAGCTGCCTGCTATGGTGACCATCTAGCACACAGGCAGGGCAGAGGGCATCACAGTGACCACTGATCCAACCACAGGGCCACCCTGTCAATGGCACGAGACGCCTGCTTTCCCTGATGGTCAGCCCCACTTGTGGTGGGCTCTGCTTGATGTCGAGAGGTCTGGGAACCGATCTGATGTCAGAAGAGCCAGCATCACAACAACCCTGCCTAGGGCATGAGAAAAAAAGCAAACCTCAGCTTTCACACCTGAGGTTGGAGGAAGGGATTCCTTTCAGTAGCAAGACCACCTGGAAGCGGAGTGGACGGTTCCTGTCAGTATTAATAGTAAGGAAACACAGGGGAGAGATGAAAAAAGCAAAGCAGCCACTGCGCCTTTCTGCTGCAAGGGAGCCCAGAAGCTCAGAGGAGTCCTCTCACCAGAAGTGCCCTTTGTCCTCTGTCTGTAGATGTACTTTTGCTTCAGGAAGAGAGCGAGGGGCAGACACAGCCGCTGGAGAGCCCACAAGTCGGAGAGGCTGGGGCTGCGCGCATGCGGCCAGAACTTTCCTTTTGGGCAGCGGGGCTTGGGAAGAAAGAATAGATGAAGATGGATAAACAATAAAGGGAGGAATCGACTTGCCCATTTTATGGCCCGGGAGATGAAAAGAACATTGTCCTTTTCCTCCCTTAGCTCTTGTCAGGGGTCCGCTGAACAGGACACTCAAGAAAAAAGAGAGAAAGCAGCAGGCCTCGGCCCGTCTCGTGCGGGCCCAGGCACCGCTCGCGGCCAAGGCCTCTTTGCACACGGCCTGCACTGAGGCCATGTTGCTGGCTCTGATTCTAGTTCTAAAGACGTTTGCTTCCCCTGTAGCTATGAGGTGTTGACCTCACTGCTGGAATTGGAAGATAAGAAAAACGTTTTAATCCATATGTTAATTATTGAAATTAGAACTGCAAACAAATATTTTGGGAAACTTCGAGTTGCTTCCAAACGTGGCACTTTCCATTTTAAGCCCAAAGTGTAATTGCATATTCAAGGGCTCAGATCTTGCTGAAGATTCATACATTATGTATGCGGCGCTTCCCCAGGACACGGCGGATGTCACGCTCTGCATCCTGCTGAAATGGGGAAATCATTTGAGACAGAGTTTGACTTGAAAAAGTATCAAAACTCAAAAAAGAAGAGGAAAAAAAAAAATCTTGGGACCCACTTTTTGGGACTCAGAAACTTTTAATAATAGTGAGGCTCTCTTCTGGGTAAAAAATATGAAATTAATATTAATAATTATGAATGCTGAAACAGCACATTGACAACTGCAGCAGGACATTCTTTTCTGCAAAAAAAAGAGGCATTTCTGAAAGAGGTTATTTTTTTAATTTATTTTGTTGACATGTAGTTGGTTTACAATGTTGTGTTAATTTCTGGGTACAGTGAAGTGATTCAGTTATATATACATACATTCTTTTTCATATTCTTTTCTATTGTGGCTTATCACAGAATATTGACTATAAATCCCTTGTGCTACCCAGTAGAACCTTGTCACTGATGGTGGCTCAGCTGGTAAAGAATCCGCCTGCAGTTCAGGAGACCTGGGCTTGCTTCCTGGATTGGGAAGATCCCCTGGAGGAGGGCATGGCAACTCACTCCAGTACTCTTGCCTAGAGGATCCCATGGACCGAGGAGCCTGGTGGGCTACTGTCCACGGGGTCATAGAGACCTGGACACGGCTGAGCGACTAAGCCCAGCAGCGCAGCACATACACTTAACAGTTTGCATCTGCTGATCACAGACTCCCCGTCCACCCCTCCCACCCACCACTCCCTTGTCAACTACAATTCTGTTCTCTATGTCTGCAGAGAGTCTATGTCTATGCTTCTGTTTCATCGATAAATACATTTGTGTCATATTTTAGATTCCACCTGTAAGTGGTATCATGTGGTATTTGTCTTTCTGAAAAGGTTGTTACTGATCAAGGTTCAGTGCACATTTTTCTGTCAAGGGCCAGACACTAAATATTTTAGGGTTTGTGGTGACATGATCCCCCTCACAAATACCCAACTCTGTCCTTGCAAAATCCGCCATGTGTGGACAAAGGGTTGGGACCGTGTCCCAATTAAGCTGTATTTATTTACAAGGGCAGGCATCAAACAGAGTTGGCCTGCAGGCTGTAGCTTGACAACCCCTGATTAAAAAATACAGTTTTACAGATTAGATAAAATTTTTACCAGGCAAGTTCAATTTTTAAAAACATGATCTTGTCTACTTTCGTAAGCTGATTATTCCCCTAAGAAATCCCTACCCACTTCCATCAACTAGATGAGTACAGATTCACTCCCATCAACATCAACGGGGGAGACATTTACACTGCTAGCATCGGAGTGCTCCTGGGAACAGATCAAGCACCCTCTCTGTATTAGATTTAACATTTTCATTGTCAGGTTTAATAAAATCTTAATAGTTTTCAATGCCAGGCTCACAAATATTTTCTCTAACTTTTGCCTCAAAACCACATATTAATTTCAGCCACTGGTACCCAGGGCAATTCTACTGTAACAGCTTTTTGCTGCTCCAGGGAAGCTGGGCTAAGGGAATTTGAACATCTGTCTGTAGCAACTTCAGTCAGAGTTTCTATTCGGATATTCCTGTCAAACCAAATGAAAAGGGGCAGAATGTAATAACATCCCTTTAGATTCACTGCTTGATTCTCATTTAGTTGACTTGACTTCTTTTAGTAGCTAGGCACATCTGCCAGTGCTTATTTTTATGGCTTATTTATGGTAAAGGTTTGATTAAGACACCTCCATATTGCACAATACTTAAAATATACAGCATGGAGCAGGCAAAGAGCAGAGTTGAAACTGTCAGTTCAAGGTCAAACTAAACTATTTGGGTTCATGCTGCCAAGCCAATAAGGTTGAGCAGCTCACTAATCTATTCACAGAACCAGCTTTGGTACATCTGGAAAACCCAAGGAAACAGACTGGTTTCAAAGCAAGCTCTATTTTTTTTTTTTTAATCACACCATAGTACAGGTGCTTGAACCTTATCAAAATAGTCTCTCATCATAACCTGGAAAATTTAGAATAATTACCATTTTTCTGTGTTCACAAATCAGGTAGCATTTTCATTTAGGGGCACTGGTCACTGCTCATGAAAGTACATTTATCTAATTGCCTTCATGCACACCACTCAATGTGCTATAATTTGACGATATTTCTGATACGACCTGGAAAACAGGTGAACGCTCGTGTGAAGAGTGGAAATTTAGGTAAGTGCAATTAATTAAAATGAGTGTTGGGAGAATTTGACCAATTAGAATTGATTGGAGAGAGCTTCACACCAAAATCACTGGCCAGGCAACATTGCTTCCCAAAGTCTAGCTGGGAAAGTGAGATGGAACAGGTGGGAGGATCCGTCCAACCATCCTGGTGGAGGAGGCATCAGTGGGGCATGCGGTGAACGTGTGCGGCCCCTTTCGAGCCTTCCCTCCTCTTGCTGGATGGAACGGGTGAGCTCTGGGGCAGACTCTTCTACGTCCGCCCTATCAGAGGCACCCCATCACATGGCTGCAGCTGTGTCGAGGTGACCTATGCTGAGCAGCACACAGCACTCCCCAGGGACCTCACACACAATCAGGGTGAGTGAGACAAGAAAAGGTCTAGCAGTGCTATGAAAAAGAGGTTACTGCACATTAGGAAGGCATTCCATACCTGGAAGATAGGATTGCAGTTAACTTAACCCAACCCTGGAACTAGAGCACCTGAGCACATGAACTAAATAACCATTTTATTGCTTTATAAGTGGGATTTATGTCTTCAATTTATAAAGTATTTCAAATATACAGAAAAGTAGAGTGAATACTAGGACAAATATCCAAGTTATATTAGGAAATGTTAATACTTTTCTATACTGATAGCTAATTCCTTTGAAAAAGGGTTTAAATTGTCATAGAATGTCTTAACTGACAGTTCATCATTCAAGTAATTAGAAATATAAATAGTACCACCAGAGAAAGAAATATTTATGAATTCTGTGTCCTTGAGGCAGGATATCTCCATGAGCAAACTGGGGTGGTTAAAAGTCTTAAAAGTGCAGTAAATGCAACAGATTTGATGCTGAAAACATGATCAAAATGATGCAAATCAGTACAAAATGTGGACCAGTTTGATATCCTGACCTCACACTAGGTTCATAAGAATGGAAAATGGACAAGAGAAGCAGGAGAAAGCGCTTTCCTTCCCCATCGCTGCTGACAGAGGCGGGCCCGTACTCTGACAAGGAGGCTGCAGGGAGCTGCTGCCGCTGGCTCTAGACAAGGCGCCTTTGAAGGCGTTCTCTCCCCACCCTCCAAGTGCTGTGTGTCATCCTACAGCCCATCCTGCATCCAGGCAAGCAGCCATATTTCCTTCTAAAGGTCCTTTTCCTATTTGCAAGGGCCCTGTAACCTCTGTCTCTACAAATCAGACAGCGTCGTACTGACAGCTCTCCTGACCTAAGACACACCTAACTTCAATTCAGACTGAACGTTAGCTCCATTACCACTGGCCTTGGTTGTTTCCAGAATTTCTGGAGCCTAATGAATGCAGAGGAATATCATCCTACCTCCCACTCCACTTAGTTTACACTAACTTCTCTGACTTTCCCTCACTTTGTGTACAAATATGTGAAATATATGCAAAGAATATGCTTTCAAAGGGGAGTCCATATTTAAGAATACACACATAAATATTCAGAGTTCACCATTCTCAAAACCCTGGTGCCTGTAGTATAAAATCATGTTGGGAACCCACATTAAAGCAGAATAACTTACTCAGAGTGGATTAGAAAGAACCATTTAAGAGGTGCTCTCTCTGTGCCGACCTAGGGGATTGGGGGGGGAGGGGAGGGACACTCAAGAAGGAGGAGACACACGTCATCATCTGTCTCGTTTCTTTCAATGCCATAAAACGAAATATTGAAAATAATTAATGTTCTTTTTAAAAATAAATGTCAGCATTTGATTATATTGCATAACACACCATTTATTTCCTACCACGGTGGATGCTCATTACTTGTTAAGTATTTAGATGGACGAATAAGTGAGTAAATGTCAAAATGCCCATCTTCAACATTTGTCTGCATTCTCTGAGAATTCTCTCTTGGCAACGAGAAATATTGATAGAGATATTCACATTGAAATATAAAAAAATACGGATAAAGAGTATTCACATTCAGCACACAAAGAATGGCCATCAAATCGTAGTCTTTACACCTATATTTCCCAGAACAAACCAATGTTTAGTCAAATAGCATTTAACTCTGGAGTTGGGGAAATTTAACAGTGCAGGTAAGGTAAGAAGCTAAGGAGGCTCTACCAAAGCCTAGAAGACAGCAGTTCAACAAGGAGGTAACTCAGAAAACAAAAAGGACTCGCAAAGGAACACAGTAAATACATGTCAGTATGATTGATGCAGAAAGTCCAGAATTTGAAGGCAGGACTCATGTGGCCAGCTGAGAAACAAATGAAGTGTATCTGTGCAGATCCAACGAAGTGGACAGCCGGACCCAGACAGCAGCGTGAGGTGAACACACTGAGCTAACAGTGAGTCCCAGACTCTGCTGAGCACAGGAATCACCTGGAAATCTTACTCAAAATGCAGGTTCTGATTCACAATGTCTAGGGGAGAGTCTACATTTCCAAGGGGCTACCAAACAAATGTCCATGCGGCTGGGTCATGGACCTTCGATTTTCTAACCAACAAACAGGACCCTCTCAGTGAATACAGCAGTTCCAGATAATGACTATGCCCCAATGATACAAATGCTGTATATGTGATTTCCTCATGTGTGTGTGCCTGCATACAGCAACACAGAGAGCACTGATTTCATAGTTTAGTTCTCAACTAGCTCTTTTGTTCCCATTTTGAAAACCTAGAGTTCAACCACCAAGATCTTTAAAGGAAAGGTACCATGATATTTCTTTTGATGATCCAACGGATATTGGCAATTTGATCTCTGCCTTTTCTAAATCCAGCTAGAACATCTGGAAGTTCACCGTTCACATACTGTTGAAGCCTTGTGTGGAGAATTTGGAGCATTACTCTGCTAGCATGTGAGATGAGTACAATTGTTCGGTAGTTTAAGCATTCTTTGGCATTGGCTTTCTTTGGGATTGGAATGAAAACTGAGCTTTTCCAGTCCTGTGGCCATTGCTGAGTTTTCCAAATTTGCTGGCATATTGAATACAGCACTTTCACAGCATCAGCTTTTAGGATTTGAAATAGCTCAACTGGAATCCCATCACCTCCACTAGATTTGTTCACAGTGATGCTTTCCTAAGGCCCACTTGACTTTGCATTCCAGGATGTCTGGCTCTAGGTGAGTGATCATACCTTCATGGTTATCTGGGTCATTAAGATCTTTTTTTGTACAGTTCTTCTGTGTATTCTTGCCACCTCTTCTTAATATCTTCTGCTTCTGTTAGGTCCATACAATTTCTGTCCTTTCTGTGTCCATCTTTGCACGAAATGTTCCCTTGGTATCTCTGATTTTCTTGAAAAGATCTCTAGTCTTTCCCATGCTATTATTTTCCTCTATTTCTTTGCATGGATCACTGAAAAAGGCTTTCTTATCTCTCCTTGCTATTCTTTGGAACTCTACCTTCAAATGGACATATCTTTCCTTTTCTCCTTTGTCTTTAACTTCTCTTCTTTTCTCAGCTATTTTTAAGGCCTCCTCAGACAGCCATTTTGCCTTTTGCATTTCTTTTTCTTGGGAATGGTCTTGATCACCACCTCTTGTAACAATGTTATGAAACTCTATCCAAAGTTCATCAGGCACTCTGTCTATCAGATCTAGTCCCTTGAATCTATTTCTCACTTCCACTGTATAATTGTAAAGGATTTGATTTAGGTCATATTGAATGGGCTAGTGGTTTTCCCTACTTTCTTCAATTTATGTCTGAATTTTGCAATAAGGAGTTCGTGATCTGAGTCACAGGCAGCTGCCAGTCTTTTTTTTTTTTTTTTGCTGACTGTATAGAGCTTCTCCATCTTTGGCTGCAAAGAATATAATCAATCTGATTTTGGTATTGACCATCTGGTGACGTCCATGTGTAGAGTCGTCTCTTTGTTGTTGGAAGAGGGTGCTTGCTATGACCAGTGCATCTGTTAGCCTTCACTCTGCTTCATTTTTAACTCCAAGGCCAAACTTGCCTGTTATTCCAGGTATCTCTTGACTTCCTACTTTTGCATTCCAGTCCCCTATGATGAAAAGGACAGCTTTTTTTGGTGTTATTTCTAGAAGGTCTTGTAGGTCTTCATAGAACTGTTCAACTTCAACTTCCGCTTCTTCAGCATTACTGGTTGGGGCATAGACTTGGACTACCGTGATACTGAATGGTTTGCCTTGGAAATGAACAGAGATCATGCTGTCATTCTGAGATTGCATCCAAGTACTGCATTTCAGACTCTTTTGTTGACTATGAGGGCTACTCCATTTCTTCTAAGGGATTCTTGCCCACACTAGTAGATCTAAATGGTCATCTGAATTAAATTCACCCATTCCAGTCCATTTAGTTCACTGATTCTTAAAATGTTGATGCTCACTCTTGCCATTTTCTGTTTGACCACTTCCAATTTGCCTTGATTCACGGACCTAACATTCCAGGTTCCTGTGCAATATTGCTCTTTACAGCATCAGACTTTGCTTCCACCACCAGTCACATCCACAGCTGGGTGTTGTTTTTGCTTTGGCTCTATCCCTTCATTCCTTCTGGAGTTATTTCTCCCCTGATCTCCAGTAGCATATTGGGCACCTACCGACCTGGGGAGTTCATCTTTCAGTGTCCTATCTTTTTGCCTTTTCATGCTGTTCATGGCGTTCTCAAGGCAGGAACACTGAAGTGGTTTGTTATTCCCTTCTCCAGTGGACCAGATTTTGTCAGAGGTCTCCACCATGACCCACCCGTCTTGGGTGACCCCACAGGGCACGGCTCGTAGTTTCACTGAGTTGGGCACATCTGTGGTCCGTGTGATCAGTTTGGTTAGTCTTCTGTGATTGTGGTTTTCAGTCTGTCTGCCCTCTGACGGAGAAGGGAAAGAGGCTTATGGAAGCTTCCTGATGGGAGAGACTGACTGAGGGGGAAACTGGGTCTTGTTCTGATGGGTGGGGCTGTGCTCAGTAAATCTTTAACCCAATTTTCTGTTCATGGCAGGGCTGTGTCCCCTCCCTGTTGTTTGACCTGAGGCCACACTATGGCAGAGGTGATGAAGGTAATGGCAGCCTCCTTCTGAAGGTCCCCTGCAGACACTGCCGCACTCAGTGCCCCGACCCCGCAGCAGGCCACCGCTGAGCGCCTCCATGGAGACTCCTGGACACTCACGGGCAAGTCTGGGTCAGTCTTCCGTGGGGTCACTGCTTCCTTCTCCTGGGTCCTGGTGCACACAAGCTTCTGTTTGTGCCCTCAAAGAGTCTATTTCCCAGTCCTGTATAAGTTCTGGCAGCTCTATGGTGGGCTTAATGGCGACCTCCTACAAGGGAGCTTATGCCATGCCCAGGTCTGTGGCACCCAGAGCCCCTGCCCCTGTGGCAGGCCGCTGCTGACCTGTACCTTCGCAGGAGACACTCAAACACAGTTCTGTCTCAGGCTCTGGGGGGGTGTCTGTGCCCTGGGTGCACAAGGTTTGTTTGAGCGCTCTGAGCATCTCTGGTGGGTAAGGCGTTTGATTCTAAATGCAATTTCGCCCCTCCTACCATCTTGCTGGGGCCTTTCCTTTGCCCTTGGATGTGGGGCATCTTTTTTGGTGGGATCCAACATTCTCCAGTCAGCTGTTGTCCAGCAGCGAGTTGTAGTTTTGGAGTTCTCGCAGGAGAAGAAGAGCATGTGTTCCTCTGCTCCTTAGAGTAGACCGCTGCACTTCACACCTGTCTTGGCTCTCCATGCAGATGTCCTGTCGGCCATGAAAAAGAATCTGTATTCACCAGCAACAAGCCTGTGTGGATCACAACAAACTGGAAAATTCTTAAAGAGATGGGAATACCAGACCACCTGACCTGCCTCTTAAGAAATCTGTATGCAGGTCAAAAAGCAATAGTTAGAACTCTACATGGAACAACAGACTGGTTCCAAATTGGCAAAGGAGTACGTCAAGGCTGTATACTGTCACCTTGCTTATTTAACTCATATGCAGAATACATCACGTGAAATACTGGGCTGGAGGAAGCACAAGCTGGAATCAAGATTTCCAGGAGAAATATCAATAACCTCAGATATGCAGATGACACAACCCTTATGGCAGAAAGTGAAGAGGAACCAAAGAGCCTCTTGAGAAAAGTGAAAGAGGAGAGTGAAAAAGTTGGCTTAAAATTCAACATTCAGAAAACTAAGATCATGGCATCTGGTCCCATCACGTCATGGGAAATAGATGGGGAAACAATAGAAACAGTGAGAGACTTCATTTTCTTGGGCTCCAAAATCACTGCAGATGGTGACTGCAGTCAGGAAATTAAAAGACACTTGCTCCTTGGAAGAAGAGCTAAGAACAACCTAGACAGCATATTAAAAAGCACCTTACTTTGCCAACAAAGGTCTGTCTAGTCAAGGCCATGGTTTTTCCAGTGGTCATGTATGGATGTGAGAGTTGCACCACAAAGAAAGCTGAGCGCCAAAGAATTGATGCTTTTGAACTGTGGTGTTGGAGAAGACTCTTGAGAGTTCCTTGGACTGCAAGGAGATCCAACCAGTTCATCCTAAAGGAAATCAGTCCTGAATATTCATTGGAAGGACTGATGCTGAAGCTGAAACTCCAATGCTTTGGCCACCTGATGTGAAGAACTGATTCATTTGAAAAGACTCTGATGCTGGGGAAGATTGAAGGTAGGAGGAGAAGGGGACACCAGAGGATGAGATGGTTTGATGGCATCACCAACCCAATGGACATGAGTTTGGGTAAACTCCGGGAGTTGGTGATGGACATGGAGGCCTGGTGTGCTGCAGTCCATGGGGTCACAAAGAGTCAGACATGAATGAGCAACTGAACTGAACTGACCATGCTATTTGATTTTTATCATGAAGTCTGATGAGTTGGGCAGGTAAGCTTCCTCTATATGAACACCATTTATGATAAAAACAAACTGCATTGGGTAAAGAGGGTTTAGGAAATTTGCATATCCTCTGAGCATCGACTGCGTCATCTGTGATTTGTTCTTTTTGCCTTGGCTTTCTGAGTCTTCCTCCTCTAGCTCTAGCTGAATGGCTGGGAAAATTGCTTCATCTTTACGAGCCTCACTTCCACTATTTTTCAGTGATGGATAACATGTATACTTCTGTAGATCAAACAGGCTTATATATTTGAAGTGAACGTCATGAATGCTCATAAATGACTATCATAAATACTAGTAAATAATCCAATATTATTATCCATTTTATAAAGTTCTATACAGGCTTATTATTACTGTGATGACTCTAAAATTAGCTTTTCAGCTGTGGGTGTGTCTGAAGATAACTACAAAGCTTTCCATTCTATTATTTATTCTCTTCTGTCACATAGTTTAATTCTATTCATTGTATCTTCTTACTGAGTAGGTTGGTATTCAAGGCTGAAAAATGTCCTCATAAAGTACCATTTTTTATTATGCCAATAACTCAGAAATGTAGGTCAAGTAAATACAGGCGGTGTGTGAAATGAAGGCTTCAGAGTTAACAGTGCTACTGACCAAGCAGTCAAACATTGTTAGTGGATTATCATGGCCTAGAGGTGCCATCTTTCCTTGGCAGAACGATGCCTTTCTGCTCTTTTGCAGAAAGTACTCTGGTGGGGGGAGGCATTTTTCACTTTCAGAAGAGCCTGCCCCTACTATATCTAGCTTCACGTGGTATACTACTGTTGTTTTTCTCCAAGCCATTATTTATAAGATTTGCCTGTGATAGAACTGCAAGTAAATAGAGCATTTGCGGCACACAGTGGGCTTCTGGAGCCTTTAAGAGACACCATGGACCTGCTATCCATGCTTGAAAATGCATGGAATCAATACACAAAGAGACCTCAAAAATGCATCCCGTGATAGTTTAGAGTGTGATTTATGGGACACAGGTCTGACAGAGAGTGCTTTTACATTATCTGTGGGAGGAGGAAACAAACTTTGCTAAGTGATTTAACAAGGTTATTTACCTTTCTCAAAAAGATTATTATTATTAAGGTATGTTAATGGATCTCAGAGGATTCAGTGTGACAAATACCAGCTTTGCTTTCAGTTCATTAAAGCAGAATCCGCACGTCTTCCTTGACAAGATTGTGTATTTATAATCTTGCATATGACAAAACAAATCTTTAGAAGTCACTCAGAATGTTTTTACTGAGAACTTGCTAACATAGGGAAGACAGCTGAACACCGCTGGGTATGCTGTTAAATGAGAAACTTACACCTTGAGGAACTTGCTTTGGTGAAGAACTTGAGCTTTCACTTACAAAGAATTTCTTTCCCTTTAAAAGGACTTTGCTCAATGCCAAGATCCATGAAATTCAAATATTGCATATTTGATCTTGTCGTTTTACTCAAATGTGTCCACCTTACTACTCCAATGCTACCATGAGACTTTTAAATGCAAAAATAAATATTTCATTTGCAGCTTGGAGCTATAATTCATCCTGTTTGAGCTACCAGATGCTATGACAGTGCAAAGAACATTCACAAAATTTACATCATTGGGTTTCAAGTGACTAAACCCTAGTTTAGAAAATGATACTAGATTTTATCATCATGTAAAATTACAACACGCTAAAAGTGAAAGTGTTAGTCACTCAGTTGTGTCCAGACTCTCTGCAACCACATGGACTCTAGCCCACCAGGCTCCTCTGTCCATAGAATTCTCCAGGCAAGAATACTGGAGTGGGTTGCCATTTCCTTCTCCAGGGGATCTTCCCAACCCAGGGATTGAAACCCAGTCTCCTGCACTGCAGACAGATTCTCTACTGTCTGAGTCACTGGGGAAGCCTATAATATGCTGGTATAATATTAACGTGTATTAGTATGTGCAGAAAATGAGATGGCTAGATGGCATCACCAACTCAATGGGCATGAGTCTGAGCAAACTCCAGGAGATGGTGAAGGACAGGGAAGCCTGGAGTGCTGTAGTTCATGGGGTTGCAAAGAGTCAGACATGACTTAGTGACTGAACAACAACAATTAGAGAAAACACTTTTATTTTGATTTTATAATTTGGAACTTTTTTTAAAGTACTCCTCAGGCTTCCTGAATACAGCATTCAGCTCTTGGGGTGCTGGCTTTCAAACTGGAGTTGGCCTCAGACTCCACAGCAGGCAGGCTTGTCGAGAGAGCTGCTGATGAAGGAGGGCCTGACTTGAAGCTCCAGCCCCGGGGTTTCTGACAAGCAACGTAGCTAATGCTACTGCTGCTGGGCCGGGGAGCCACGCTCTGAGGCCCACTGCTCTGGAATACCTTATTTTCATTTGGACTATAACGTAGCCAGAAGTTCTCTCTTGAGTCTTATTTTTCCTCATTGTGACAAAGATTTATAGAATTTACTATGCTTTTATCATCATGTTCTTTAAACCAATCACCAGAGTCATCTGATTATTTAAAAAATATATGTATACGAATACCTGGGCCTCACATCTTTAGCTTAAAGGTGGGGAAAGTGACTTTCTGTTGGGGGTTCTAAAACTTTGGTGGCTACTGGAAGCAACCAGGAGTGTATTAAAAGTCCTGATGCCCAGGCTGTTTCCTGAGCCAATGGAGTCAGAACCTCTGGGGTTAGGACTCAGGTCTGGCTACATCTCAAGGTGATTCCCATGTGTGGCGGAAGCTGAGACGAAGCATTGCCCTCGAGAACTGCTGAGTTAGGGTCTGAGTTCCAAAGCACACTCTGTGGTGATCTCTGCAGGATTATAATCGTCATGCAAACCAATCTGTCTCTTTCAAGGGACCAATGGGACTTGATCCCATATCTGCATTTTCTCTATTTAACTTACATCTCTCAGTTCAGTTCAGCCTGGTCGCTCAGTCGTGTCTGACTCTGCGACCCCAGGGGCTGCAGCACGCCAGGCTTCCCAGTTCATCACCAACTCCCAGAGCTTACTCAAATGTATGTCCATGGAGTCAGTGATGCCATCCAACCATCTCATCTTCTGTCATCCCTTTATCTTCCTGCCTTCAATCTTTCCCAGCATCAAGGTCATTTCCAATGAGTCAGTTCTTTGCCTCAAGTGGCCAAAGTATTGGACTTATAGCTTCAGCATCAGTCCTTCCAATGAGTGTTCAGGACTGATTACTTTTACGATTGACGTGCAGTCCAAAGGACTCTCAAGAGTCTTCTCCAACACCACAGTTCAAATGCAGCAGAGGAGGCTGACAGGCTACAGTCCATGGGGTCACAAGAGTCGGACACGACTTAGCGACTAAACCACCAACCAATCTGCATGTGAGTTAAATTAGCAGGGTGACAATATACAGCCTTGACGTACTCCTTTCCCAATTTGGAACCAGTCTGTTGTTCCATGTCCAGTTCTAACTGTTAATTCCTGACCTGCATATAGGTTTCTCAGGAGGCAGATCAGGTGGTCTGGTATTTCCATCTCTTGAAGAATTTTCCAGTTTGTTGTGATCCACACAGCCAAAGGCTTTGGCATAGTCAATAAAGCAAAAGTAGATGTTTTTCTGGAACTCTCTTGCTTTTTTGATGATCCAGTAGCTGTAGGCAATTTGATCTCTGGTTCCTCTGTCTTTTCTAACTTCAGCTTGGACATCTGGAAGTTCTCGGTTCACATATTGCTGAAGCCTGGCTTGGAGAATTTTGAGGATTACTTTGCTAGTGTGTGAGGTGAGTGCAATTGTGCAGTAGTTTGAACATTTTTTGGCATTGCCTTTCTTTGGGATTGGAATGAAAACTGACCTTTTCCAGTCCTGTGGCCACTGCTGTGTTTTCCAAATTTTCTGGGATATTGAGTGCAGCACTTTCACAGCATCATCTTTTAGGATTTAAATCTCTAGTTTTTAGGTATTTATAAATGCTGTGCTGCTGTTGCTGCTAAGTTGCTTCAGTCGTGTCCGACTCTCTGCGACCCCATAGACGGCAGCCCACCAGGCTCTCCTGTCCCTGGGATTCTCCAGGCAAGAACACTGGAGTGGGTTGCCATTTCCTTCTCCAAAGGGTGAAAGTGAAAAGTGAAAGTGAAGTCACTCAGTCGTGCCCGACTCATAGTGACCCCATGGACTGCAGCCCACCAGGCTCCTCCATCCATGGGAGTTTCCAGGCAAGAGTAGTGGAGCGGGGTGCCATTGCCTTCTCCGAAATGCTCTACTAGAAAGGCATATATATCAATGTCTACTTTTTAAAAAGTTATGCTATTTCATTAGCTTATTGCAATATCTGTAAATTCTTCACTTAATGCCAAGAGGAAATACATTTTAGTTGGAAAAAAACCTCAACAAACTTTTTTTTTTAGTGTTTTCTGAGACCTTGGAACAGAGCTGGACCAATGGAAATTTGTGGGTTGATAGAAATTTTCTATATCTTTTCTGTGTAATAAGTAGTCATATGTGGTTTTTGTACTCTTAAAGTTTGATTATTGCACCTAAGAAACTGAACTTTATATTTGTTTAAGTAATTTAAATAATCCTCTGTGGGATTCCCTGGTAGGTCAGCTGGGAAAGAATCTACCTGCAATGCAGGAGAGTCTGGTTCAATCCCTGGGTTGGGAAGATTCCCCTGGAGAAGGGAAAGGCTACCCGTTTCAGTATTCTGACCTGGAGAATTCCATGGACTGTATAGTCCATGGGGTTGCCAAGAGTTGGACATGACTGAGCAACTTTCACTGTGGCTGGTAGCCACTGCATTGGACAGCACAGCCTTAAACAATAAACTTAATCTCCCATAAAACCAAAGTATAATGAATAGTAGGAAATATTCTCTAAACTTTTAATATTACATATATGCACTAAAATTCTTAAATATACATATATGCTGTGCTTAGTCATCAGTTGTGGCCAGCTCTTGGCGCGACCCTGGACTGTAGCCTGCCAGGCACCTGTGACCGCGTCATTTCCCAGGCAAGAGTACGGGGTGGGTTGCCATCTCCTGCTCCAAGGCATGTGGACAGCCGATATGTATCTGTGAAGGCTGACCACACACTGGACGCTGTTCAGGCGTGAACGCAGGCTTCCATGGGATGCTCACAGTGAGCAGCTGCACCTGGCCCCGTGTAGCCGGAGGAGACTTGGGGCGTTTGAGTCGCGCCGTCTCTGTGGCAGACGCCCGCCTCTGCCGCCACACCGAAAGCGTAGCTAGGCGAGTTATATGTGAGTGAGTGTGGCTGTGTAGCTAGACATTTTATTGATAAAATAGGCAGCGGGTGAGCTTCGGCCCATGGGGCATAATTTGTAGACCCCTGCTCATGATAATCGTATAATTTTATACCTAGAGAATTAAGCAGAAAGTGAATGTGTGGCCACTCCAAACACGGGTTTTATTTCTACCACACACACTTCAGCTTTCCCCTCCCTAATTATCATTTTTTGGAACCTAAAGAGTCTATTTCTTGATATGTATCATCCATAATAAAGAACTCCTTCCCACACATTCTCTCCTGGTTATCCGTTCAGAGACAAATATTATTATTGGGCCCACTACTCTAAGATTCTTGTAAGCTGGGGCTTTATACAGCAGTGCCTGGTTCTAGCTACTGGCCAGAAGGGAGGCTTATGGCACAGCAGTTAAACCTTTATGCTAGTGCATGTATATTATTGCTAAATTCAGCCACAAAATGCTAATCTGCCATATATTGTTGGGGCCCGGCCGGCTGATGCGATCAGCCAGAGCCATTACGGTTGGAACGCTGCAAGCCTGCTGCCATATAAGGCGCTGATTACGTGCCAGCTATACATTCGGCTGGCAAATCACCAAAAGGATCATGCGGCGAACATATATCCGAAAGGCCAATCGCCCACAAGACACGTATTCCCTACATGCCTGTCAGAACTCCCCCCTTCCTTTTCCCACTCCCTCCCCTCCTCCCCATATATAATCGCCTTGCGCTCAATAAAGTTTTGCAGCTTGATCAGAACCTTTGTCTTGCTGCTGTTCTTTGCACCTCTTGTCCCAACCCTTTCATCCGTTTTCAGGTGGATTTCGGAACTCCCGTTGATTGCTCTGCGGGCCAGAGCGACTGCGCCCAGCTAGCAGCTGGAGCAAGTGGCGCCCAACGTGGGGCCCGAAAACCACTTGGACGGACCGCCGTCCCCGTTGACCAGACCCAGCAAGAAGCACCACGATTACCCGCTCGCGAGACGACTCCGGAGAGAGCCCCCCCCACCCTCGACGGCGGCATTCGGTCAGGTAAGAATTAATCATGGGACAAGCATGTTCAAAAGATGATGTTTTTATTAGCCAGCTTAAAAAATCCCTCAAGGTGCGAAGAATTCGGGTTCGTAAAAAAGATTTAGTTTCGTTTTTTCATTTTATTTTTAAGACCTGCCCCTGGTTCCCTCAAGAGGGCACTATCGACACTCGTATGTGGAATCGTGTCGGAGATTGCCTTAATGACTATTATCGTGTCTTTGGTCCCCAGACTGTGCCTATCACCACCTTTAACTACTACAGTCTTATAAAAGATATTCTCACCAACCAGGGCCATACCCCAGACATTCAGCACCTTTGTCAGGAAGGACAAAGAATCCTTTCCCGCCACTCCCGTCCCCCCTCTAGAGCGCCCTCTACCCAAGATCTTATACAAAGCGACCCCATACACCCAAATAACTCCAGCGCCGCTACAGTTACTCGCCCCCCCCCTTCACGGGCCCTCTCAAACTGTCCCTCGATTTCTATCAATACTGAGACAAATCCAAATCCTACTGCTATATACCCCGATCTTAAAGACCTAAAAGGAATAACCAGCACGGACACAGACGATCACCTGCCCCCTGCTGACCGAGCTAATCTAGAAGATGAGGCAGCCCACTATAACGGCCCTGACTGGCCTCCCTCTTCCTCTGCCCCTGCCGCTCCCGCCACAGCCGCTGTTTTAAACAAGCCCGCGCTTAATGCCTCTCCGCCGCAGCCCGCTTCTGCGCCTCCGCCCTGT